>SDVV010015441.1:0-14525 GCA_016164225.1 Gammarus roeselii | reverse complement strand
CGGAGCTGAATTTGCCCGTGTAGCCACTGACCTTGTACTAATCTCGACGATGCTACCTGTACGCACTAGGGTGCGTACATATCACTCTTTATGTTCTAAAGGATTGGAAGCGGAGATCCGTTCCGAGTTAACGTTTTTTCTTTTGCGCACTAACGTGCGTCTGACATTGCTAAAATTTTCACGTTTTTTCTAACGTTAAAAGCGTTGTTTCGTTTTTCCCTTGCACTTGGGCGTGCGAGCCTACTGGAATCAATAATCATCGAGCCCTACGGGGGAGCCTATTATGACTCACGTTGAGGCTCTGGTGGAAATGAGGATCAAATCAAATCCTACCGATTACTTTTAATAGGTTTTGACCTATATATTAGGCGAACCACTTCCTACCATTACCTTTAATAAGTTTTGACCTACATATTAGGCGAACCACTTCCTACCGATTACCTATAATAGGTGTTGACCTACATATTAGGCGAACCACTCCCTACCGATTACCTTCAATAGGTTTTGACCTACATATTAGGAGAATCACTTTCTACCGGTTAACCACAGTATGTTCGGCCTACATAGTCGGTGAACGACTTCCTCCCGATTACCCGTAATAGGTTTCGGCCTACCTGTTAGACGAACCACTTCCTAGCGGTCAACGATATTAGGTTCCGGCCAAAAAATAGGGTGAACCACTTCCTACCAGTTAACCATAATACGTTCCGACCTACATATTAGGCGAACCACTTCCTACCAGTTACCAATATTAGATTCCGGCCTACCTGTTAGGTGAACCTCAGTCTACTGGTTTACCATAAAAGGTTCCGGCCCAAAAATATGGTGAATCACTTCCCACCAGTTAGCCAACTAAAATACGTTCCGGCCAACATTTTAGGCGAACCACTTCTTACCAGTTAGCCATATTAGGTTCCTTCGTAGTTACGGAGAAGTACAGAGTAAGTTTTGCGGGATTTGAATCACTTCATACGTTAAGAATATTAAATCGGCAGGAATGTATGATGCAGCAATTGATGTGGTTGATCTAAACTCTATTGCCTTTATGACAAATAGACAGTCACATAGTAAAAGCTATTCTCATTTATAACAAGTTTTCGAAATATCTTCTTTAACTTGAACTCAGCCTTGAAACATTTGTGATGTCCCACAAACTGTTTGTATAGAAAATTCCGTGGAAGTTCAGAACTCCAATTTAATAAGTGTTGCAACATGTTTTCAGACGATTCAATCTTCTTTATTCCTACAATCAGTTGCGCATCACGAATGCCAAGCATTTCTTGTCCTCCATAGCCATCTGGTCCTTGCTGCGTGACACCACTGTAAATACATCTGATATTTAGGATACTTTCTAAGGAAGGTTCTTCATTGACATACCTTTTCTTCTCCAGGTGATTCCCCCCTTCTCTTCGTACGATGGTGGCCTCTCTTGCTGTCCTGAAGGCGGCCGTGCCCTGCAGGGAGGAGCAGATCGACCTGCTCGCCAGCTTGCTGGGGGAGGTGAGATGACGAGACCTATATCATACTCACCGTATTTGCCGTTACTTTTTTCGAGGTTCGCGAGGCTGAGTTAATGTCGTAAATTCTCTGAACATGTGTTCGAGTGGCTACAGTATTTTTCACAGCTCTGTTGTGGGCTACGGCATTCTGGGGGCGGGACACTGGCCGTGTGACGTTTCAAGTAGCTACTCGCCAAAGAGCATCTTGTGTTCTTCGAAAGTCGTGATGACCGTCTGTCCTCCACATGGAATTTAACTGAAGATTTTTTTTAACATTATGATACACAAGGAACTCGTCCATGGTCCACAGATACCATGGGCAGGCCACTGTAGCTCATGGCGGGGCTTGTGCGCATGATGAGTACGCCGGTCCCCGCAATGGGCTGTGATGGTCGGATCGGTACGAGTTCGATGCTCTTGAGTGATTGCACGTGTCTTGGACTAGGAGATTTGATGGATTATGAGATTTGAATCAGTTCGTTTCAATAACATTTATTTGTATAGTTCTGAATGATTGTGGCCGAGCTTTCTTACGCAGCTAGTATCAGCCAATTATGTTGACCCCTGTTTGTGGCTGCTAAGAAACACCACCTCTATTCCCACCAGCCCGGATGTCAGCTGCCGCCATGCCTGTTTGTGTACGGTGACAGCGGTAGCGGCAAGAGCACTGTGTTAGAGGCGGTGCTGGGTGCCACTGACCTGCTCTCGTGCTCTGCCAACTGCGTCGAGCTTTATTCTCCGCAGCTGCTCTTCCAAACCGTCATCAACGCCTTTGCTGGTGAGGGCCGCTTTATGACGTGGCACTTACAGTTGGGGAAAGTTTGTTAGACGCAAGAGGTTGGGCTAGGCCTCGGTGAACATCGTATCAGATACAGATACAGACACTAGGCCGCATCCCCCAGAAAGGGGGGTGGCCGACGGCAAGGGGGGTGTCGTAATACAACGGTGCTTTAGTACCGCCTACTGCCATCTAGGACTTGAGCTACATCGACCAAGCCCCACCCCTTGCCACGTTTCGTTTTGAATTGTTAATCATATACATACATGAAATTTTCTAAATAAATTTACTTCTTGTATGGCTGTGACTTCTATAGTAATGAAGTAGCCATCATGAGAGGCAATAAATAATTTGAAAGTTCTTGTAAAGTATTACAATCACAACCAAGCTTTTTTTTGTAAAGTATTACAATCACAGCCAAGCTTTATCTCAATTTGAACTTGGAAAATAGTTAAAAGGGAGTTTTGTTAATTTCGAGTCCTTTGAAAATCTTTCGTTCTTCAGTTTTCAAGTTATCTCGACTTTCAATTTATATTTGAAAGCTTCAAGTACTATGATAGAACAAAGAATATTTAAATTTTAATATCTGTTTATCTTTGATATTATTTTGCCTTTCGTTTTATTCCTTGCACCCTACATTGTTTAAAAGCTGTTGTGAAATACTATAATGAAAGATCATTTTTCTTCTAAATGTAAATAAGGCAAGTTGTTGAAGGTGATGTTTCATATCTAATGGTTTTGAAATTAATTACTAGTCAACCCCATAAGGGGAGGAGTATTGGCGTTCGCCAATCTCATTGATATGGGAGGATATGCAGTCAACTTAAGGAGAGCATGATAGGTTGTTTAAATGACGCAGATCTCATCCACCTTTGTTGGACAACTTGCACACTTAAGGTTGTTCACATGACTCAGATCTCACTTAACTTTGTCTCACTGACTGAAACACAACTTGCTGGCGCAAACGTTTCGTGACTGACATCAGGGCTACATTACGCTTTTGTACAAACTATAATATCGTCATGTCCACCAGCTTGATGTTCGTTGCAATGATAGCGATGTGTGGGCAGTGCGACGCCCATTGGCAAAGTTTTTTTTCTTGAATGCATGCTTTAATCCTAATTTTTAGTTATAAATTCCGTTAACAAATCGTGCAATTGTAAACTTTACAAGTATCGGGGTGCTAGGAGACATCGTCCCATTGTGGCGGGCGATGTACAGTTTTTAAAAACTGGCATCGCCCTCCTGAAGAGGCTTTGTTATGTCAATTTGTTTAATTTTTTTCACACGTTTTTCGCGATGGAAATAATGCTTATATTTCTTGTCCAGACTGGACCCCCTCGTCCGCCAACCAATACTCACCGTTCGCGGCGTGTGATAATCTGGGCGAGTTCGTGCGTCATTTGCAGTTGCTGGCGGAGGGGCCTTGCAGCGGCCGGCGCCTGGCGATGGTGAGAGCACGAAGAACTTTCAGGAGCAACCCGTGTTACTGTAGCGTGCCTTAGCAGTGTTACTCTGTTGCTACTTCCCTTGCAACTGCGTTACCGAATTTTATTGGTGCCATTCAAGTAACTTCCCTGAGAACACAGATTGATTAGGATTGAATAATGTTAGTGGCGTAATATTTTCAAAGGCTTTACGCACTTGAAGAAAAGAACAGATAAAAAACAGGAAACTTACACTCAAGCTACGCACTCGGGCAGGAAAGCTCACCTTCAAGAATGGAAAATAAGAAACAATAGCCGAAAGAAACGTTGCGAAAAGGAAAAATGCAATACCCTAACCCAAAATTTTCTAGGTCTTTACTAAGGTGCCGTGAGAGCTGACTTATTACTGCAGCGTTGCGCTAGATACCTGGATCACTCTAATCTAATCACCAGTACGTCACCTCAGGTGCTGTACCAGAGCGAACGGCTGCGTGACGCAGAGGCCCACCTGCTGCCCGCTTTGAGCCGCCTACAGGAGCTGAGTGGCCTCAACCTGGCCGTGCTGCTGGTGTCGTCTCTGCCCCTTGACAGGCTCCTGCCCACATCTGCCATGGTGTCGCCAATAGTGATACACTTCCCTCAGTACAACAAGGGTACATGCGGGCACAGACGAGTGATGCAACCGTTGTGGCTGATCAGTGGCAGATGTTTGGCTTGGGCTGTGTTTTGACTGACCAAGAGGGACGACAAAGTAGGATTTGATGAACGAATTGATTGTAAAATGCTCGACGATGCTGGGAGGCTCGGTGTAGATAGCAACGTTACTTCAAATGATTCATTTTATTCTGCTGTTGTCTAACAATTGTGTTGAATAAATGTGTGGTGCGTACATGTTTTGATTGATACCAAACTCACTATTTCACCCTAGAGGAGCTGCTGACCTTGCTGTTGCGAGACCAGGCGTCCTACGTGGACATGGCCTCCACTGAGCGCCCCTTTAGCGAGGACTTCCACCGCACTTTCATCAGCCTCGTGCTGAGCGTGTTCTACCCCGCCACAAGGAGCATCACAGAGATGAGCCACTTGGTGAGGTTGACAAAAACAGTGGAGTCGATCAAAGTTGACGTTTTGCGAGATTAGTCGCCTGGATCATTCATCGAAACAAAACAAGATTCTAGATGTGGATACATTAACGTACGTTTTAACATTGGTGCCTCTGGAATTTGATAAGACACGGGTCAAATAGAATCGTTATATTACATGAAAAAATCAATTTTACGATCTGTGAACGTATTTTCTTCCACTACTGCAAACTTTTCTTAAGATGCTCATCTGACCTATTTTGAGTACACAATGAGTTTGGAAATGAAGAATATGGTAGGAAATGAGAAGCTTTTGTATGAGGTGTGCACTTGATCAGGACAACTCACTCAAGAATAAGAAAAAATATCAATGCCTTAAAAAACCGGTGCGCCTTAATGTATATACCATTGAGGTTCACATTGCAAAACACGTTGACTTTACGCGGTGTTAAACCCAAACACCCTAATCTGAAATTTGTTTTCAGCTTGCTGCAGCATTAGTTGCTGGTTCACGAAGACACACCGATCTCCAGCGTGGTAGAAAGCCTTGTCCCCCTAAACTAATCTAAGATAGCATCATTTATCCTGCACCCTTTCAGTTGTCTGTCCACTGGGGCCCCTACACCGCGCCCGTACTGCGAAGCGAGGTGGAGGAGGGCGACATGAGGCGGCTCTGGCGCAACATTGAACCTCACCTTAGGAAGTCCCTGGAGACTGTCTACCTCAGAGAGGTCACCAGGTCAGTTCGGACTGGAAGATGGGAGAAAGATGAAATTTTCTGCAAGGTTATTGATTATTTGTCAAGCTATATATAGACGTACGACCGCCTCCCCAATCTGGAGGGAGACCGACGGCAAGACGAACCATCCACTCTTCCCATGGGCTCGCATACGTGCAAAAGCTTAGCCAAAAATATTTTGTATGTGTGAGTATGTATTAGCTACCTGCATATTGCAGTGTAGTACTTACTGTGTGTAGTCATGTGGCGCAGCACTGATTGCAGTTCGCTGTCAGCTGTAGGGTAGGTTTAAGTATTCCGACTAGGAGACCGTTGATATTGCTGCTGTTTTCTCCTCAATTGTGGCACTAATCCAATTGCATGTTGATCCGCCTGCCTAACGTGTGAAATCAATTTTCAGTTTATATTATCACAATGTGCCTTTATATCTGAATATCAGGCATATTCGTCCTGCCTTCCAGCGCTATAGTAACCCTGGTCACTAATCTGATCTCATCTCCCAGCGCGCAGTTCGAGGAAATGCAGCGTCTGTCGGAGCAGAGCAGCAATAGCCTGCCCACCATCCAGACGCTGTCGGGCGCCGCTGCGAAGGTGAGCCGCCAACGAACAGTTGCGAGGTGTCATCAATTGTTATTATAATTCAAATGATAGACGCTATTACGTGAAAAGCGGCACGTCAAACTTTATTTTACGTTATAATGCTAATTTCACATTCAGAGCTCTTAGCTCCCTGTTGAGCTTTTATCTGTACCTTTATTGATTTATATTTGTTTAGAAAGCTCTTTTTATAATTGCAATTTTTCTATTTTGTTGTCGTATACTGAAGTGCCTTACTAAAGCTTTGAGCACAGTTGATCACCCATTCTGTATTTCTATCAGGTGGAACTTCCTTTCTACTCCAAGTACCTATTGATCGCTGCCTACCTTGCCTCCTACAACCCAAGCCGCACAGATCGCCGCTTCTTTGTAAAGCATCACGGCAAGCAAAAGAAGACCCTGGCCAGCATCAAAGCCAAGGAGCGATCTAGTAGCCAGCTGACGGGTCCCAAGCTGTTCCCCCTGGACCGCCTGCTCGCCATCTTCTACTCCATCAGCGAGTGCCGCTCGGCACCCACCGCGGCCCTTCTGACGCAGGTACGACCCACCTCTTACCCGGAGCATCCTATCTTGCTAGAAATCCCAGTCACTCTTGGCTAATCTACCTGAAGCGTCCGTCGCCTACCTGCGCAGACAGATAGGGTGGTTAACACCAGTGAAAATCCAGAAAAAAATTGGAAATGCGTTGAATTAAGAAATAGCCTTGAAAACCGTCAAGCTGTATTCAATTTTTGACGACGTCCCTTGAATTCTTCAGGATAATCTAATTCACTTTCTCATACAGACAAAAATAAGTAATTTATCTTTCAAGCCCGGAAGGGCTATTGTCGTTGCGTCAGTCCGTCTGTCAAACCTCCATTCCTACATTCAAAATGCCAAGGCTCGTCAATTATACGAGAATCTACTCGACCACTAAATCCGACCGGCCGCTCCCAAACGCTCTAAGCCACGACCAAACACACCAGCTTTTACTTCCCGGACCACTTAATTCATTTAGAGGTTGAACAGCCAGAGAGACGCAACGTAGTCTTGTCTTTGTCCCCTCTTTCACTTTGAAGCAAACACTCACCACGCTTCCCTCTCCGGCACAAGCTCCGCTGCAAGCATAGAAACTTTGAACCGCTTTCAACAGATTTCCGCCCATTCCATACAAACGTCACACCCTTCTTAGCGCTTCTTTGTCGACCTTGTCGTAGGCATTTTTCAGACCCATAAAAACCCAGAACACATCCTTTCCCTTTGCAAGGTACCTACCTACTTACCTACCTCCTTCTCATAGACTAATTTCACTACAAAAATCTAGTCGGCACACCCTCTACCACTCACGAAGACACACCGTTCTCCGCCAATTACGTCATTGCACTGTATCTAATCCTCTTGATTAGCACACTCCCGCTCAACTTACCGATAACACCCCTTACAAACTGATACCTTTCGAGTTTCATCATTCTTTTTTATCTCCTCTGTCTCATACAGCGGAACTATGCAAGCACAACGCCACTCAGTTGGCACCATACACCAAACAAAAAACACAGATTCACTTGCCTGACCTGCCATTCTATCATCTGAGGGATTCGGCCTAGTGCTTGTATCTGTAACTGTGGAAATTAGGTGTATATTTCCTTGAGAATTAACATAAATACGTGATTCAACTTTGATAATTCAATATTTGGTCCGATCCGGTACTCTGACTTGATATCCTCCCCTCTTTGACCAGCTGAGCACGCTGGTGAGCTTGCGCTTGCTGGTGCAGTGCGGTGGCGACGACCAGCTGGACGCGCCAAAGTACAAGTGCGCAGTCAACCTGCACTTCATCCGCTCCATTGCCAGGTTGGGAACGGGTATGATAGGCCTGCAAAGGAAGGTTTGACAGGGCACGTGCAAAAATAACAAGTACCAGAATAGAATTTCCCATCAAGTTGAACTTGGGCTGACATAGTCCAGTATATTTATGCGGTTATGATAGGTGTGTCGTTTATGAAAAACACACTATACATTTCTCAAGAGAAATTTAACCTTTCCCCACGAGGAATGCAACATTTTCTTATGTGAAATTTAACATCGTCCCACGAAAAATTTAACGTTCACTTGAAAAATGTAGCAATATATATGGCTTTTTGTAATGGGATTATTTATGCACAGAATGCACTAAAGTTCTTGACAAATTCTATGAATAAAATTGAATACTTTTAAATATTGCGGAAAAGGCTCGTTAAAGAATTATCAATCTTGTATCGTTAATGATTTTCTCTTTCGTTGATTTCAACTATTAAATTTATTCCTACTTCTAAACTTGTGCATACGATAACAGTTGAGCTTAATCGAACAGAAAGTTTGGTATCACACATGTGTGTATGAGCTGCGAAATATTTGGAGTACCAGTTCACAATACCGTTCTTTCTTCCGCAGAACTGTGGACTTCGACATCGTGCACTACCTCTACGACTTTTCCTGAGCGATTTGCTCGAACTGTGGACTTCGACATCGTGCACTACCTCTACGACTTTTCCTGAGCGATTTGCTCCACTGCTACCGTGCCATCTCGTGGCTGTATTAAGAGTTATCTACGGCACTTGCTATTCCAGTGGGGGCAATGTGAATGTTCCTTATTGTGATCTGAGACCGATTCGTAACATTAGCGTAGTTCAACTAAGTGCCTTGGGTCCATATGGAATCTCACAACAGTGACCTTCCGTAACATTTTCTTGGTATATATTTTGAAGAAAATGTCCAAAGAAATAATGTATGCTTCAAAGTTAATATTGTCGGCCGTTTTAGTTTTCATGAAATCTCTTACCTACGTGCAACGTAGTGAGCCAACGCAATGGGTAAATGTATGCAATGTTGCAGTCACGTCATTATGAATCACAATGAGATCTACAGGACAATGTACCGGACTGCAAAATCTCGCGACGCCAAGACTTGATTGAATTCGGAGCTACTGTTCTGACATTCCAGCTCCTGAAGTTGTACCCCAAAAACTTGAACTGAATTGTTTTTAGAACTCGTGTTATCAATTCATATGTTTGAACTTTTAGCAGTTTGGAGTAAGAACATTTAACTTTGAGCATATCTTCTAAATTTCAGAGCCTAACAACGTCATTGCTTAATTTACCCTAAAGATAGACTTAACGAGGCAAGCTGCTGGTGCTAAACCGCACCAATGAATATCGTTTGAAGAGATTGATGCAGCGTGTACCACAACGCTGGTGTCCAGCACCGGGACCTGAAGGTATCCATAGTATTTGAGCTATCGTCTAATTAAAAACACTTTTTGAAATTAGCTGATGTTCTTACGTTCATCTGTTTCAGCTAGTGTGCCAAACACTTGCTAATCTGAGAGTCTTCGGCCGCCCTGTGATATGATGACACCGCCGAGAATGCTCCTTAAAATGTTACACCACGACGCCTCCTACTGATCGTGTATTTCTAGTGTATGATGTCGGCTCAATATATTCAATCGCGCATCACTAGCTGTGCTAAGATTTTACTTTTGTAGCTAAATATTTTCTCACTTAGTCCCTCCAAAGTAGATTGTGATTCCAATGGACTTAATATTTGTGTAGCTACTCATTTCCTGTTTCTCACAAGGCTTGCATCAGAGTTCCGGCGTATTGAACCATATGCTTTACAAACAATCAATCCATGATTAAATGTTTTTATAGGTGAAGACATCCACCCTCTGTGACGAAAGTTTGTGAAATTATTATTACCCTTGGAAAATGTAGTAGTGTTGAAGGGAAGCTATACCAAATTTTCCGTAATACGTGCCAATCCATCTTAAAACTAATTTTAATGTGTACAGTAGCGAAACGAGATTCGTTTATAAATAGAGATGATTTTTTCTTAAAATTTGGCACTGTATATGTATTTTTTTTGTAGATTTATTTTCTTGAATGGTTTTAGAAGTTTCGTCCAGTCTAATCCTGTACTGTATTTGGTCCGATCTTTGTTTTTTACCCTTTTAACCCTTCCTTAACTCGCGACCTCGCATATGTTTCCACTAGTTCACTCTTTTCCGCATGGAAGCACACCTGTAACAAACATTCATATTAAGGTAATTCCAAGTGGGTTAGTGTATTTTGTTTCTCCATAATAGACTTAACATTAACGATTTTGTTTTTCACCTCTGAATATTAGTGATGTCGATTGTGAATGATTTAAATTTTAACTAATAATAAACTCAGGAGCCTGTTTCGAGGTATACTTCAATAAACATTTAAAGACAGAATTGAGATACCAATGCTGCAACTGAAATGTCGTTCAATTTTGAGTCGAAAACGATAGTTATTTACCCGTTGAAGATACAGATACAGACACTAGGCCGATTGCCCCAGGAAGAGGGGTGGCCGACGGGCAAACGCACCTCACACTCCCCTCATACACTAACAGTCAAACAACTTAGTTCTTTCACGCTGAAGGCTCCAGCCGGAAACTCCCTGAAAACTCACTCAGGGTCACGAGTGCGGTTCGAGATCAGTGTCAGCAGCAGGGTCCAACAGTTTGACAGGTCGACCCCTGCTGCGTCATAGTGACTGAGAGAAAGTTTTAAATCGCCCACACTACACCATCCCGTCTCTCAACGAGATGCTATGAGCGAGAAAGCACATAGGGCAGTGTCAACAGCTCATCCATTCACAATTATTCTCCTCTCATGCCTATCCATTGCATGCTCTCTCGCTACTTCCACTCTCAGGTCTCTCCTCCCTAACGCCTGCTTTACGCCATCTATCCACCCAAACTTCAGTCTAGGCCTACGTTCACTCACCTCCGCCTCCATCACCCTTTTTACCAATCCCTCATCATCCATCCGAACCATCTCAGAACGTGAGAATATACTGTCCTCAAACTTCTTCACTCTCTTCATTCTAATTCGAACTCCTGTCATTATTGATTTCGTCTCGGCGTCCAATTCTCAGCTCCGCAGAGCACAGTTGGGATAACTACCCCCTCATAGATGGTTTCATCCCCACCGTCCTACAGTTTATTACACTCGAGTGCACCCAGCACGATCTCTTTGTGATGTCCAAGACGGACTAGGCAGTTGAATTCTACTGGGTCCCCGGACACGCGGGAATAAGAGGAAACGAACTTGCGGACTCGCTTGCTAAGCTGGCATCTACTCACCGAGAACAATTTTTTGCAATACATTACCGGGACTGGTTCCCTATCATCAACTTCCATATAACATCCCGATGGGATGAAATGTGGCAACAGAGTGGACAAAAGATGCTTTCGGTCAAACCCTCAGTCGGAGAATGGGAAACAAAGTTCACCAACAGAAAAGACCAAGTGTTTATCAACCGCTTGTGCACGAGACACACGTGGATAATTCACAACCCCCTGATGGATGTCGACATAGGACCAAACGCATCACATAGCGCCGGTTGCCACCAAGTGGCTATCAGCATGAAACACTGATGGATTGCAACGCACTCGCGGCAGCCCGACGAGCGTTCTTGAATCAAACCCAGTGCAACCTACAAAGCCTACTCACTGACCCAACCTACCGTAAAAAGCTTATCGCTTTCGGAAAACACACCGGACTATGCGAAGCTGTCTAAACCCCAAACACCTGTGCATGAGAGGTGGTCTCTCCACCCCATTACGCACAGAAATAACAATACATTTATGAAGATACGCGTTAACTCTTTACTCTCTTGTACGCGCTAGTACGCGAATGTCCCATAATTGAAATAAGTACTTGATTTCATCTTGATTTCATCTTTCACACGCGAGGCCGTGCAAACTTACCTGAATCAATGACGGTCGCGCCCTACGGGGGAGCCTATTATGACACTTTGAGGCTTCGATGGAAACACTTTTTACCCTTCCTTAACTCGTGACCTCGCATATGTTTCCACTAGTTCACTCTTTTCCGCATGGAAGCACAGTTATTTAAAACGCTGAACTTCCTCCAATAACTTTTCATTTAGGTGGGCACCAATTCTCCTCGCGGCATTCCTCGAACATTTCATTACTTAACTCTTTCCCATGCTAACTCAAAGCTTCCTCCTCTCACACACACCATCAAACTCAGACGTTAGCCTACATCGTTTCTCCGAATCCGCTCTCAGTGCCTTAACATCCGAAAACAGTTACCGACTCAACTGCCAACTCTGCCCATTCGCTTCCAACAGCTCTAAGCCACGGCACATAACATTCTCGTTCATCTCCCTGACCACTCTATCCATGCCGAGATTGAACAGCCAGGGAGACATAAAAGCAGCCTTGTTTCAGTCCCACTTTCACTGTAACCAATCCACTCGTACGCTCCCCACTCTGACACATGCTCTGCGGCCAACATAGAAACTCAATAAATTTCCGCTCACTCCATATAAACGCCACTCCCACCACAGCGCTTCCCTATCAACCCCGTCGAAGGGCTTACTCAGATCCACGAAGGCCCACAACACATCCTTCTCCTTCTTAGGGTACTTTTGATAGACTTGTA
Organism: Gammarus roeselii; assembly: GCA_016164225.1. Lineage (NCBI taxonomy): Eukaryota > Metazoa > Arthropoda > Malacostraca > Amphipoda > Gammaridae > Gammarus > Gammarus roeselii. The sequence continues at coordinate 1,949 of SDVV010015441.1, read as the reverse complement.
TCACTGCAAAAATCTGATCGGCACACCCTCTACCAATCCTGAAGTCACACTGATCCTTGCCAATTTCACCATCCGTACAGTGTATAACTGATACATCTCGAGTTGCAGCATTCATTTTTATCACCTTTTCCCTTATAGAGCGGAACAATGCAAGCACCGCGCCAGACACAAAACACAGATTCAGGAGCCTGAATACATCTTAGTCCTTTTTAGTATAAATGGCCCACTCATCATTGTCGAGGGTGAATTGTATCCTCTTGTTTCAAATACATGTGGCCTCTGGCAAGGATTCGGTGAAAAGTTATCATCGTACAGAGGTAAATAATATTTCGACAATGGGAAGAACCGGTTGATCATTATCAAATAGATACCAATTGCCGTATTATAAACTTTTTTGTTGAAATTTTAATGTGTTTTTGAACTTTTCCAGATAGTACAAAATACGAGCCTAATTTTAACAGTTTTTTTTCAACAATTTTTCAAAAAACTAAGTTTGGAATTTTATCTTAGCATGTCTTCCATTTCGAGTGTATGTCATGCAACAGAGTTGACTTAATTGCTTGCTAAAATTACCATATGTTAGGCCTACTTGACACCTTTTAAAGGACATTTTAGCATCAACTATGGTAATCTGCTCTGTATTGTTATCGATCTTTCTTTCATTTTTACCATAAAAAAATCGTGTACAAGTGCCTTGATGAACGTTCAATTCCCATAATTTCAAGTATAAGTTATGTAATGATTAATTCCTTCGTATTTTTTTAACCCATTTTTGACTTTCGAGCCTGAGCTTATGGTGGATGGATGATTATTCATTTTATCGATCATTAACACAAGGGCCTTGTTGCCGGGGCTTGAGAATCTTGCTACCGTTTCCACCGCGTGTCGTAGAAGGCGACTAAAGGGGCGCCCCGTAGCCGGGAGTAAAATCGTGCTACGTAACTCATGCGTGTCGTAAAAGGCGACTAGAAGGGCGGAGCGGAGGGGCTAGGAATCCCGTTCTCTGTAAAACCTTTCCTCGAAGACGGCAAGACGAGCGGGGGGAGGAGAGGTACGCCTCTCCGAACCCTATTGTTAGGGTCGCTGAATGTGCATGGCTGTAGTACGAGTGATGAAAAAGGAGGGAGATTAGTGAGATGTTTGTGAGGAGGAAGTTGGATGCTGGCGCTGAATGAGACAAAGTTGAGAGGTAAGAGGTAAGAGCGAATGTGAGTTTGGTGTTGTAAGTGGAAGAAAGTCTGGTGTGGAGGAAGGTAGGGCACGAGAAGGTGTGGTCTTGATATTGAGTGATCGGTTGGCTAGTAGCGCTACCGAATGGAAGGTGTCCCCAAGATTGATGTGGGTGAAAGTTAAGTTAGGCGTAGAAAGATGGGCATTTGTGAGTGCTTACGGACCTGGCAGCGAGAGGAGTGAAGAGGAGAGGGAGCAATTCTAGACTGACTTGAGTGAGTGTATTGAGAGTTTTGAAGGTCATTTCAATGTAGTTGTACTGGGTGACCTTAATGCGAGAGTCGGAGATGAAATGGTGGAGAAGGTGATAGGAAGGTATGGCGTTCCCGGTAGAAACGACAGTGGAGAAAACCTGATAGGTCTGTGTATGGAGCAGGAGCTGGTGGTCGGGAAAAGTTTGTTCAAGAAGCGAGATATTCACAAGTACACATGGGTAAGGATGGCCCATAGTGCAATGGTGGAGAGAGCACTGATGGATTTTGTGCTGATATCGAGGACAGTGGTGGGGAGGCTGTTGAGAGGGGAGGGTGGAGGAGTGTCTGACCATCTGCTGGTGGAAGGTAGATTAAGAATGGAGCAGATGTGGAAGGGCAACAAACGAGTGGGAGGAGGAAGAGAGGTAGTGAAAGTGAGTGGAATGAATGTGAAAAGTAGAGCCGAGGAGTTCCAGCAGGCGTTGAAGGAAGAATATGACAACGTGAGAGGACAGGATCTGAGAG
>SDVV010015440.1:0-14525 GCA_016164225.1 Gammarus roeselii | reverse complement strand
TGCCCAGCGCTGCCAACTTCGAATTGCCTATATATCCGCAATTGAAATTTGTTTGAAACCATCAACTAATTTGCGTGCAGCAAGCAGTACCATTGCTTCAATTGCCGACGACAGAACATATAATTTCGTTCACAATAAATACTAATGGTTTGGTTTGTATTGAATATTTGAAATTATTCGTCCAGCTAACTATGTGCTACAGAATACATTCGTACGTCTTTCAATCAGTTGGATTAGCAATTCACGAGTCGAATAATGATATCAAACTCTGCAGACTGTAACACTCCTTGTAAAGCAACTCGGGACTTAAAAAGAGTTCCGGTAGCATCATATTTCCTCGGAATAGAGTGAATAAGTTTGAGTGAATAAGTTGAAGTGAACAAGTTAGAGTGAACAAGTGATAGTGAACAAGTTATAGTGAACAAGTTCTGGTGAACAAGTTGGTGAACAAGTTGGAGTGAACAAGTTAGAGTGAACAAGTTAGAGTGAAAACGTTTAGTGAACAAGTTTAAGTGAAGAAGTTATAGTGAACATGTTATAGTGAACACGTTAGAGAGAACAAGTTAGAGTGAACAAGTTAGAGCGATCAAGTTCTAGTAAACAAGTTTTAGTGAAGAAGTTTTAGTGAAGAAGTTAGAGTGATCAAGTTACAGTGAGCAAGTTTCAGTGAAGAGGTTAGAGTGAAAAAGTTCGAGTTAACAAGTTCGAGTGAGCACATTAGAGTGAACAAGTGATCTGCCCGGCTTATGAACAACTCACATCGTGGAATAGGAAATTGGATTTGTTTATGTCTCGAAGTCCCCCAGCGCAATTTGAGAGTTGAGCGTGGCCGTAGAAGAGGCAGGTTGCAGTTCCATGTTGCCAGCACATGTAGGCGAAACATTTAAACGTTTTGCGCTAAAATATGTGTAATTTATTCAGGATTCTTTACAAATTCCCCACGAAGTTTAATGATACCATCAAACGTCTCGTGCCAGTATAAACAGATCTTGAATTTTTTAACAGTTGAAATTTCCCGAGGGAGATTTCCCTTCACCCCTCCGCCCGCCCCCATAGGGTGCTGGCGAAGGGGCATTTGCGTAAGGCTGCGGCGTAAGGGTGCGGGCGGAGGGGCATTCGCGTAAGTTTGAACACAAGAAATCCAATCACATCCAACGATCCGGAATCCGACTCAGTGGCAAATTGGCCATGGATTTGCGACTATTCATGATGGGAGGCTCTGAACCATGTCAGGGCAAGGTCAGTACAAGGTCATGGCAAGGCCAGGGCAAGTTGTTAGGAGGTTATGAACCATGTCAGTGCAAAGTCAGGGCAAGGTCAGGGCAAGGTCAGGGCAAGGTCAGGGCAAGGTGTTAGGAGGCTCTGAACCATGTCAGGGCAAGGTCAGGGCAAGGCGTTAGGAGGCTCTAAACCATATCAGGGCAAGGTCAGGGCAAGGTGTTAGGAGGCTTGGAACCATGTCAGGGCAAGGTCAGGGCAAGGTCAAGGCAAGCTGCTAGGAGGCTCTGAACCATGTCAGGGCAAGGTCAGGGCAAGGTGCTAGGAGGCTCTGAACCATATCTGGGCAAGGTCAGGGCAAGGTGTTAGGAGGCTCTGAACCATGTCAGGGCAAGGTCAGGGCAAGGTGTTAGGAGGCTCTAAACCATATCAGGGCAAGGTCAGGGCAAGGTGTTAGGAGGCTTGGAACCATGTCAGGGCAAGGTCAGGGCAAGGTCAAGGCAAGTTGCTAGGAGGCTCTGAACCATGTCAGGGCAAGGTCAGGGCAAGGTGTTAGGAGGCTCTGAACCATATCTGGGCAAAGTCAGGGCAAGGTGTTAGGAGGCTCTGAACCATGTCAGGGCAAGATCAGGGCAAGGTGTTAGGAGGCTCTGAACCATGTCATGGCAAGGTCAGGGCAAGGACAGGGCAAGGTGTTAGGAGGCTCTGAACCATGTCTGGACAAGGTCAGGACAAGGTCAGGGCAAGGTCAGGGCACGGTCAGGGCAAGGTGTCAGGACGCTTTGAACCATGTCTAGGCGAGGTCAGGGCAAGGTCAGGGCAAGGTGTTAGGAGGCTCTGAACCGTGTCAAGGCAAGATCAGGGCAAGGTCAGAGCAATGTGATTGAAGGCTCTGAACCATGTCAGGGCTAGGTCAGGGCAAGGTGTTAGGAGGCTCTGAACAATGTCAGGGCAATGTCAGGGCAAGTTCAAGGCAAGGTGTTAGGTGGCTCTGAACCATGTCAGGGCAAGGTCAGAGCAAGGTGTTAGGAGGCTCTGAATCATGGCAGGGCAAGGTCAGGGCAAGGTCAGGGCAAGGTCAGGGCAGGGTGTTAGGAGGCTCTGAGCTATGTCAGGGCAAGGTCAGGGCAAGGTCAAGGCAAGATTAGGGCAAGGTGTTAGGAGGCTCTGAACCATGTCAGGGCAAGGTCACGGCATGGTGTTAGGAGGGTCTGAACCATGTCAGGGCAAGGTCAGGCATGATGTTAGGAGGCTCTGAACCATGTCAGGGCAAGGTTCATCGACTGGTTAAAACATCACGAATCATTCTAAATGCTTAGGAATTTTCATCAAGTGCATCCAGGGTGTCTCCTAAAGAGGGTTTATTGGGAAACAAAATTACAAAAAAATCACATCCAACTCTTTGCATACCAGGTAAATACAAAAAGATCGTGAACTTTTGTGCTTAATTATTAAAAACACTTTTGTTTGGAACAACAACTCTGCACTAAAGGGAGCTCCCAAATTGATGGCCCAAAGTCTTGGTCCGCGGTGGCAGCTCGCAACAGCTCTCATGAATCAATAAACTTAAATAAAAAATCAGTGTTGGTAGGGAATTCTGTATTGTAGCACAGTACATTAATACATCAATATAAACAATAAATATAGAATACGTATGGTGATATGCTAGGACCATCATTCCGATTGGGTAACCGTTTGGAGGACATCGCAATGTGTAACTGAGTGAACAGGACCGTGTATGAACGGTAGTGTACATCTTCATCTTGTAGCTGAACTACAGTATACGACTATTTCCGGAACATGTCACGATCCAAGAACTATCTAAGTTTAAAGAACACGATAAATAGGAACTCCTGATGGCACATCACACAAGTTTCATGTTGATGTGGGCTTCCGACGCTAAAGAACCAGATTTTTCATGATGAGGATGTGACCCAATCATGAACCTTTTCTCGCTCGATAAAAAAAAATCACTCTGGATCAAAGTTCGAATCTGATACCAATAAAAACAGAGAGTCAAAAGTGAATTTTTTATGAGTTTCGCTAAGGCCTTTCAACTTGTGGATCCTTTGTGGCTTCATTTTTAGTAGCGTACGAATAACATTATGAGTAGTACACTTACTGAAGTTGAGCTTCCCAAAAATTTGAAGGATAGATAGGGTAGAGTTTCTCTGAATGTATCTACTAACGGGTTGATTTAAACCTGCCGTTAGTGTGGAAGTTTTGCTTCCTTGTGATTGCACCTTTGAAATTCCATTTTCATGGAAATTCCCGACGACGCAATTGAAAAGAGGTGGCTGATATTTGCTCGTCTCTCTTCCTCTGATGTTAGATTTTTACACGATTTTTTGCTTCTCTGCTGTTGCAGAGAAAGTCTTCCCGTATTCAAGAGCGAAATAAGTCTTTTGTTCACCCGTGAACACGACAGAGACAAGATGTGTTGAGTATTTTTCAGTTATGCAATATCGCACTACATTTTACAGTTGCTGAAAAATACCGCATAATAGCAAAGTAATCAGTATCATAGACACGAACGCATGTAACGTTTTACGTAATCGGACATTTATTCGTTGATGAATTAGAGAACTGTGTTTAAATGTGCATCTAAATGAAGTCATATAAGTCAATGCAGAAGCAATGTGTAATATCCTCTTTCGTGTCTGTTAGTTTAAATCGAGTATTATGGCAATTAAACCGGCATGCGTCTTGCCGCTCGAAGAGTAGAAGATACTTGGCTTGGAACGGACGTTTAATTTTTGCGCCTGAAATGTTAAAAAGGTGAGTTAATTAGTAGGCTACATTCAACAGCAATCATCAGTTAGAACAAAAATGTTGCATTTGATTCGACAAAGATTGACTTGCCATGCGAACAGTTCCCTCAAATTGTTCATACCAGTAGATGAACGTGGCAGCCGACCATGTAATTGTAGAATGGAAGAGCTTCAACAACAGTACAAAAAGCTTTTGATTTAATGTTGACAAAATTGTTACATATTATCATTCGAAGATTCAGCATGTGGAGAAAGGTCATGAGGGTAAGAGGAGTGCCTATACTGTTTTTTTCTGAATCTATAATGTATACATATCAAACGTATGTCAGAAATTAACATTAAGACATTTCTTCAAATTATTGTGAATCTTCTAAGTAACATACCTAAATATTATAGATTACAAATTTCTGGTTTTAGCAACCAGTTGGTCAGTTTAGTTGCCAATCCTTCATGACGTCCGCCGGTGATCAAATGCTGCTGAGTCATCGTCTCATATAATTTAATTTCAAATGATACCTTTCCTAACTTAGGCAACTCATCCCACAGTATTGGGTGTGCAAAGTTTTAATTGCCTCTGGTGTTAACTTTCACATTCCCACCTCCCATCTGACAGGGCTCTGTCCCATGGGGGTGAGGCAGGAAGTGATGGAGGGGGGGATGGTGGAGGAAGGCCCAGACACAGTGTTTGGTGTCGTGAATGCTTCAGCAAACGGACTGCTGAGAAGTCACGTGAATCGGGTGTATATCAATGCTAGTGGATATCAATGCTGCTGTATATCAATGCTGGTGGATATCATTGCTGGTGTTTACAAGTGTTTACAAGTGTAGAAAGACAACAACAGGGCTATTGGCCCGAACTAGGTTACCTTCTGGTGGCAAGAGTGTTAGTTCTGGAGTAGAACGTCTACGAGGCCTATTGGCCCAAACTAGGTTGCCTTTTAATAGCAAGAGGATTCGTTTTGAAGTAGAACGTCTAAGAGAGCTTCATGTGCAATTTCTAATTTCTTTATAACGACAGGAAATGGAACGGTTTAGCTATTTATCGGCGATTTATGGTGAACTTATCGAGCCGCGACTTAAACGTTTCGATTATGTTGCTCTTTACAACCTCCGCTGGAAGTTTGTTCCATTCATCAACAACTCTATACGTGAAGAAATTGCGCGTGATGTCGAGTGAGAAACGTTTCCCAACGATTTTGTATCCATTGTTCCTAGTCACTCCGTTTGTATCTAGAGTGAAAAGGCTGTATCATTGCTGGTGTATATCAATGCTAGTGGATATCAATGCTGCTGTAAATCAATGATGGTGGATATCATTGCTGGCGTATATCATTGCTGGTGTATGTCAATGCTAGTGGATATCATTGCTGGTGTATTTCATTGCTGATGTATGTCATTGCTGGAGTATATCATTGCTGGTGTATATCATTGCTGCTGCATATCAATGATGGTAGATATCATTGCTGGTGTATATCATTGCTGGTGTATATCGTTGCTGGTGTATGTCATTGCTGGTGTATATCATTACTGGTGTATATCACTGCTGGTGTATATCATTGCTGGTGTATATCAATGCTGTTGGGAATCATTGCTGGTGTATTTCATTGCTGGTGTATATCATTGCTGGTGTATGTCATTACTGGTGTATATCATTGCTAGTGTATATCAATGCTAGTGGATATCATTGTGGTGTATATCATTACTGGTGTTTATCATTGCTGGTGTATGTCATTGCTGGTGTATATCATTGCTGGTGTATATCATTTCTGGTGTGTATCAATGTTAGTGAATATCATTGCTGGTGTATATCATTGCTGGTGTATATCAATGCTGGTGTATATCATTGCTTGTGTATATCATTGCTGGTGTATATCAATGCTAGTGGATATCATTGCTGGTGTATATCATTGGTGGTGTATTTCATTGCTGGTGTATATCATTGCTGGTGTATATCATTGCTGGTGTATATCATTGCTGATGTACATTAATGCTGGTGTTTATCATTGCTGGTGTACATCATTGCTGGTGAGTATCGTTGCTGGTGTATATCATTGCTGGTGTATGTCATTGTTGGCGTATATCATTGCTGGTGTATTTCATTGCTGGTGTATATCATTGCTGATGTATGTCATTATTGGTGTATATCATTGCTGGTGTATATCATTGCTGGTGTGTATCAATGTTAGTGAATATCATTGCTGGTGTATATCATTGCTGGTGTATATCATTGCTAGTGTATATCAATGCTGGTGTATATCATTGCTACTGTACATTAATGCTGGCGTTTATCATTGCTGGTGTATATCATTGCTGGTGTATATCATTACTGGTGAGTATCATTGCTGGTGTATATCATTGCTGGTGTATGTCATTGCTGGTGTATATCATTGCTGGCGTGTATCGTTGCTGGTGTATATCATTGCTAGAGTAAATAATTGCTGGTGTATATCATTGCAGGTGTATTTCATTGCTGGTGTATATCATTGCTGGTGTATGTCATTGCTGGTGTATATCATTGCTGGTGTGTTTCATCGCTGGTGTTTTTCATTGCTGGCGTATAGCATTGCTGGTGTATATCATTGCTGGTGTGTTTCATCGCTGGTGTTTTTCATTGCTGGTGTATTTCGTTGCTGGTGTAGACCATTGCTGGTGTATATCATTGCTGGTGTATATCATTGCTGGTGTATGTCATTGCAGGTGTATATCATTGCTGGTGTGTATCGTTGCTGGTGTATATCATTGCTAGTGTAAATAATTGCTGGTGTATATCATTGCAGGTGTATTTCATTGCTGGTGTATATCATTGCTGGTGTATGTCATTGCTGGTGTATATCATTGCTGGTGTGTTTCATCGCTGGTGTTTTTCATTGCTGGCGTATAGCATTGCTGGTGTATATCATTGCTGGTGTGTTTCATCGCTGGTGTTTTTCATTGCTGGTGTATTTCGTTGCTGGTGTAGACCATTGCTGGAGTATATCATTGCTGGTGTATATCATTGCTGGTGTATGTCATTGCAGGTGTATATCATTGCTGGTGTGTATCGTTGCTGGTGTATATCATTGCTAGTGTAAATAATTGCTGGTGTATATCATTGCAGGTGTATTTCATTGCTGGTGTATATCATTGCTGGTGTATGTCATTGCTGGTGTATATCATTGCTGGTGTGTTTCATAGCTGGTGTTTTTCATTGCTGGCGTATAGCATTGCTGGTGTTTATCATTGCTGGTGTATTTCGTTGCTGGTGTAGACCATTGCTGGAGTATATCATTGCTGGTGTATATCATCGCTGGAGTATATCATCGCTGGTGTATATCATTGCTGGTGTATATCATTGCTGGTGTATATCATTGCTGGTGTATATCATTGCTGGTGTAGACCATTGCTGGAGTATATCATCGCTGGAGTATATCATTGCTGGAGTATATCATTGCTGGAGTATATCATCGCTGGTGTATGTCATTGCTGGTGTATATCATTGCTGGTGTATATCATTGCTGGTGTATTTCGTTGCTGGTGTAGACCATTGCTGGAGTATATCATTGCTGGTGTGTTTCATCGCTGGTGTTTTTCATTGCTGGCGTATAGCATTGCTGGAGTATATCATTGCTGGTGTATATCATCGCTGGTGTATATCATTGCTGGAGTATATCATTGCTGGAGTATATCATTGCTGGAGTATATCATCGCTGGTGTATGTCATTGCTGGTGTATATCATTGCTGGTGTATATCAATGCTGGTGTATATCATTGCTGGTGTATATCATCGCTGGTGTAGACCATTGCTGGAGTATGTCATTGCTGGTGTATATCATCGCTGGTGTATGTCATTGCTGGTGTATATCATTGCTGGTGTGTTTCATAGCTGGTGTTTTTCATTGCTGGCGTATAGCATTGCTGGTGTTTATCATTGCTGGTGTATTTCGTTGCTGGTGTAGACCATTGCTGGAGTATATCATTGCTGGTGTATATCATCGCTGGAGTATATCATTGCTGGTGTATATCATCGCTGGTGTATATCATTGCTGGTGTATATCATTGCTGGTGTATATCATTGCTGGTATATATCATCGCTGGTGTATATCATTGCTGGAGTATATCATTGCTGGTGTATATCATCGCTGGTGTATAGCATTGCTGGAGTATATCATTACTGGTGTATATCATCGCTGGAGTATATCATTGCTGGTGTATATCATTGCTGTTGTATATCATCGCTGGAGTATATCATTGCTGGTGTATATCATCGCTGGTGCATATCATTGCTGGTGTATGTCATTGCTGGTGTATATCATTGCTGGTGTGTTTCATAGCTGGTGTTTTTCATTGCTGGCATATAGCATTGCTGGTGTTTATCATTGCTGGTGTATTTCGTTGCCGGTGTAGACCATTGCTGGAGTATATCATTGCTGGTGTATATCATCGCTGGAGTATATCATCGCTGGAGTATATCATTGCTGGAGTATATCATTGCTGGTGTATATCATCGTTGGTGTATATCATTGCTGGAGTATATCATTGCTGGTGTATATCATCGCTGGTGTTTTTCATTGCTGGCGTATAGCATTGCTGGTGTTTATCATTGCTGGCGTATAGCATAGCTGGAGTATATCATTGCTGGAGTATATCATCGCTGGTGTATATCATCGCTGGTGTATATCATTGCTGGTGTATATCAATGATGATGCATGACAATTTTCCACTCAACAACAGATGTTATCACTTCTCATATGTCAATAGAACACAATTTCTCACTCATTGTATCAAATCATTAACTTTTTCGGTGCGTGTTTGTTTACGAAGCCCTAAATCAATTACCTTACATTGACTACAATTTTCTCATGAATTAAAGCTCCCTAAATAATCTTCATAACAAACCGAATTTTCAAATTCTCCATAACTCATCAACGCAGGGTCAACTCTTTTCAACATTCAGAACCGCAAAATCTTGGAACACTTTGAAATAAATACGAATAGCAATATAGGTGCCTTTAAACGTAAGCAAAAATAACACCTGGTTGATCTTGTGCGTTCAGAAATTCTTGAAGTTAATTTACTTATATTTCTGCGTCAGTTACCACGTCAACCGCTTGTTATTCATCAGGGCCCTTTTAAGTATATTTCATTAATTTTTTTATCGCTTATACACTTACATATCATGTTATTTCTATTCATGAATAAGCCTGTTCAACTATCAGACCTATCTTTTATGACTCATTGAAATGTTTTTCGCCCCGTGCATGTGTAACATGTCATGTTAACTATGCCGTTAGTTTCAACATTTGTGTTTTAGTATGCCAGACATTATTGTGAGTGAATGTAATATACAACCTTTTGTTGACATTTAATACTATCCGTTCCCCTATTAAATTCCAGTCAAACAACAAATTGTCATGGTTAAATGTATTTTTGTTGACCTCGCTTATTTCATTAATTGATCTTTGAGTCAATGATCCATCAGAACGTTTTTATTTGTATTGACATTGAACAATGGAACAAGAAAAATGCTCCCCATCGACGTCCATCGATTGGTCGAATGTCCCTTTAGTTAAAAGTTAATATTGAGCATATCTAACAACCAAATGTTGTTCTGAAAGCAGCTCCGGCAGACGAAGACTTGGTACATATCATCTGTGTTATCTCTGGAATGTTTCAACATGTTATTATATCAAAAATATCCTTCTGTTTGCCATCACTAGTCCCGACAATCACTAGGGTCCCGCCACACATCGGTGGCCAGATCGTCAATCCTGCTCGGCAGATCGTCAATTTAGGAGACTATGATGACCAGTCGTTGTTATTCATTGATCGCCCTAAAGCCTAGTGCTTGATTAGGCAGTTAGCACATTGATTCCACAGGGCACTGTAGCTGACTTCTCTCATTATCAAACCTTCAGCCTCAATGATTGATTTATATTCTTGAAAAACTATATACACTGCTCTAAGTTCCAGTGCAAATATTTATAGGTAGATAAACACATCATTTTATTGAAAGTAATTGATCAATATTTAGAATTCCTCTTTTTGGCCGAATGTTGCATTTCTTCGGTTATCCCTTCCTTGCTGCTTCCATTTTGCTGGCCTCTAAAAAAAAAATCAATTTTTCGTATCGAATAAAATGAGTTCGTGCTTGCAACTCGAAACTATCTGCTTGTAGTTTCAAGTATTTATGATTGTCCGATGAGTAACATAAACAAGCTACGGTATATCAAGATTCCTTGACAAGCCTTTCACCGGGCCATTAACATGACATTTTAGCTTGGCGTAGCCAGACTACAGCAAATGGTGCTTGGCGTAGCCAGACTACAGCAAATGGTGAAATACCAACCCGACTGATCAACTATTATTGTTCGTTACAATTAACATTAAAAATGCAAAATCATTTATCGACTGCACCACAAAACAGTATAGGTAGTCTTACGAGTATTATTATTAGTAATACAGGTATTATTAATGGTAATATCTACCTTCTCATCACACTTTCTCTTGTGCCTCGTCTCTAGGTTTGGGCAGAGCAAGAACGACGAGGGTCGTGCACGAATCATTAAAATGGGTCGGGTGCACGAACGAAACATTCTTCAGAACAGGTCAACGTGCTGATATTTCAAGGAATAGAACCGACCTTGAATCTTCAGCAATTAAGTGTCACTTGGGCGGCATTTATCCTAATTGCACCGAGACCATAAAGATAGCCAACTCATAAATTCCATGTAATGCCCCCATTCTATGGGGTTAAGCCGCTGACCATGGGCCAATGGTCGCTGCTGCTGTACGCTAGCTAAATGAGGAACCTGCCCACTAGATCATGCTGAGGGTGCATATTCAGGTATAAAGCATTACACGAGTAGTGATGATCGGTAGTCCCCTCAATACGACCAGTTTATTGTGCTCTGGTCACACCTATTTTGAGGGTGGTGTGAACCGCCAACGACGGTCAGCTGGGCGTAATATGGACACAAATAAAAATTATATTATCCGTATACTTCGGTCTGATCCATCCACGCATTGTTCAACACGTTGGTATATCTGTTCAAACATTGTAAGTTGTGTGGCGTAGTGACAGATTTTTTTTTGTAGAAAATTTTCTGTTATTTGAGATGTGCCAGCCTCTGGTCTCAAGGTTGTGTACAGTCCCTAAGGTTGTGCAATACTTATTAGTTTAAACTCATAAGGGTTAACACATTCCAAACAGATTATAAATTCATTATCGCTCAGAGCGCTGCGTTATAAGGAAAATAAAATCAATTGTCAATGAGTCAGTAGGTTTCACTCAGATGTCACAATTTCATTGACAACCATCTTTCGATGACACTCGATGCCACGTGTTTACTTAGAGACGCTTGCATTAAAATCCGAACTGTTGCCAGGTAGAGGGATTCACGCAGTTTTGCACCCATAGGGTTGAACCCCTAACACTCAATCCCATTCTTCATAATTACGGATTGAATGAAGTAAAATCTTTAAGAATGTTTACGGTGTCCCAGAAAAATGTCATCATATTACATGAGTAGAAGTACAAGAAAAGTTCATATTACATGAGTGTCGGGCAGGCAGTAAACCATATTTTATGTCACTCACTTGAAGCAATTACGTTTATTCAGGTAACCTTTTGATTATTCGTGCGTCGGATGCCCTGGCATTTGATGTCTGGGGGGAAAATGCACCTTACAAGCAGCACTTGGGATGACGGCTACACTTTGATTAATTTTGTTGGTTGCAGCTCTCTTTACATGTTTTATTAATAGCTTTTGATTTCGTCGAAACCACCTCCATTTAGAAGCATCGCATTAACAAATCATTCGTTCTCAGACAAGTTAGGTTAGGTTAGGTTAGGTTAGGTTAGGTTAGGTTAGGTTAGGTTAGGTTAGGTTAAGTTAGGTTAGGTTAGGTTAGGTAAGGTTAGGTTAGGTTATGGCAGAATAAGAGCATCCGCAACATTTATTTCAATTAATTGTTAGTGCTGAACAACTTCATATCACATTCCAGTGATTACAATCTTTCGAGGGTCTGCGCGAGGAAATGCATTTATGTGACGAGAGTCATGATTGGACAGCTTAGTATGTTAACAAACGAATCCTCAGAATAAGCCTGTAGGGAGCATGTTGTCCATTTGGGAATGATCTAAACAATTGAACGTAGATACCCAATCCTTTTTCTTGGACGCCTAACTTCGGAGCCCTTATGGATGGTTTTCCAGGTTGCAGTACATTTCATAATGACACATTTCGCCTTCTCAATAAAAGACGTTCTGAAATACTTTCCAATTGAACATTTTTACCAATTGACCGCAGCTGATAGTTCCCTTGAATGTCAATCCGGTGCAGGACATCCAAGAAATTCCACGTTATTATTTTATTAATCGGTTATCATCTCTCACCGACCGTATCATCAGTAACTTCGAATGGCTGTCAGTCTAGGGCGTCAATGCGCCAAAGGTCTCATGGAAGCATGACACGTGTCACCTGTGATCAGAAACAAGGCATCTGAATAAACTCCTTGAGGGCATTCATTTATAATGAACATAAAGATTAAAAATACCAAGGGATATTTGGTCAGCGATTGCACGTCTTTTATTTGGATTTGTTATTTGTTATTTGGAACTAACAGGCATTATTGTGGATGGAAGATTTGGCCTACCACGGCATTGGATAAATGAAACCTCGAAAAGATTTCATACCGGTCAACAAAATGAGAGTGTAAGCGGTGTTAATGAGTTAATGTTTACCGCTTAATGTTCAACACTGAGCCCTCATCACTGAGCCCTCATCACCGAGCCCTCATCACAGAGGTATCATCACCGACCCCTAATCACCGAGCCCTCATAACTGAGCCCTCATCACTGTGCCCTCATCACTGAGCTCCCATCAATGAGCAAGCATCACTGAGCCCTCAACAGTGAACTATCATCACTGAGCCCTCATCACTGAGCCCTCATCACAGAAGTATCATCACTGACCCTTAATCACTGAGCCCTCATCACTCAGTCTCATCACTCAGCCCTCATCATCGAGCCCTCATCACTGAGCCCTCATCACTGAGCCCTCATCACTGAGCCCTCATCACAGAGCACTCATCACTTAGACCTCATTGCTGAGCCCTCATCGCTGAGCCCTCATCGCTGAGCCTTCATCGCTGAGCCCTCATTGCTGCGCTTTCATCACTGAGCCCTCATCGCTGAGCCCTCATCACTGAGCCCTCATTGCTGCGCTCTCGTCACTGAGCACTAGCCCTCATCAGTGAGCCCTCATCACTGAGCCCTCATCACTGAGCCCTCATCTCTGAGCCCTCATTGCTGAGATCTGATCACTGAGCCCTAGCCCTCATCAGTGAGCCCTCATCACTGAGCCCACATCACTGAGCCCTCATCACTGAGCTCTCGTCACTGAGCCCTTGGTTCAGTGTTGAGATAGGAAACATCTAAGATCGTTTCCACCTTAAAACTGCTAAAGTCATTTGGACGACACTGTGGCCCAATTCATGACTCGGAAAAATAGAACGACAGCTCTACACTGTGAAGGACCACGAACGACAGCACTACACTGTGAAGGACCTTTAACGGCAGCAGTACACTGTGAAGGACCACGAACGACAGCACTACACTGTGAAGGACCTTTAACGACAGCACTACACTGTGAAGGACCTTTAACGACAGCACTACACTGTGAAGGACCTTTAATGGCAGCACTACACTGTGAAGGACCACGAATGACAGCACTACACTGTGAAGGACCTTTAACGACTGCACTACACTGTGAAGGACCATTGACGACAGCACTACAATGTGAAGGACCATTAACGACAGCACTTCACTGTAAAGGACCATTAACGACAGCACTACACTGTGAAGGACCATTAACGACAGCGCTTCTCTGTGGGGTATCGTTACCGGCAGTACAACTCTCTGAAGAACACTTGCCGGGCAACGGGAGGGTAGTTAGAACTGGTGCTCTTCAAGATGAATGTGAACTATCTCAACCACCGCACATCTGCGGTTGTTGTTCTGCGTTCATCCGCCTCTCTGCTTCGTTCTTCTGTATTCATCCGCCTCTCTGTTTCTTTCTTCTGTGTTCATCGCCTCTCTGCTTATTTCTTCTGTGTTCATCCGCCTCTCTGCTTCTTTCTTCTGTGTTCATCCGCCTCTCTGCTTCTTTCTTCTGTGTTCATCCGCCTCTCTGCTTCTTTCTTCTGAGTTCATCCGCCTCTCTGCTTCTTTCTTCTGTATTCATCCGCCTCTCTGCTTCTTTCTTCTGTGTTCATCTGCCTCTCTGCTTCTTTCTTCTGTGTTCATCCGCCTCTCTGCTTCTTTCTTCTGTGTTCATCCGCCTCTCTGCTTCTTTCTTCTGTGTTCATCGCCTTTCTGCTTCTTTCTTCTGTGTTCATCCGCCTCTCTGCTTCTTTCTTCTGTGTTCATCCGCCTCTCTGCTTCTTTCTTCTGTGTTCATCGCCTCTCTGCTTCTTTCTTCTGTGATCATTCGCCTCTCTGCTTCTTTCTTCTGTTTTCATCCGCCTCTCTGCTTCTTTCTTCTGTATTCATCGCCC
>SDVV010015439.1:0-14527 GCA_016164225.1 Gammarus roeselii | reverse complement strand
TATATATTCTGAATTTACGCCGGATATTCCTCCTTCTGAGGTGTCAGAGAGGAAAATCAAATTGGAGCCTTGCCGAAGTAAATAAATATAGCTACATCGAAAGTCACACAATCTCCAGATCCTGACCAAGTTCATGAGTTCATTCCAAAATATTGAAAGACCAAGAACGAAATCGACGAGCCCTTTAACAAATTTCACAAAATCTTTCACCAATGAACTTGCCCCTCTCAATGGAAAGAAGCCAACTTCACAACAATTTTTGAAAAAAAACGGAAAGTGTCCTGGCAATTGCTGACCAATGTCTTATCTCAGTCATTGACAAATTGAGGGCTTCAGACACAATCGTACCCGTCTAATAACCCCATTATTTTAAATAAAAAATTCAATTGATATCATATGGCTACCTTGATTTTTAAAAAGCGATCGATTAAGTCCCTCACAGACGCGCGTAGTAAGTAAATTGCACAACACCGGGATTCGAGGCAAGCGAAATAACTGAATGGAATGTTGACTCATGAATAGGCGGCAGCGATTCGTACTAAGTGAAGCCTCCTCCCCGTTGTGGCAATGTGACAAACAGTGTGTCTCAAGGATATGCATTAGGTTCAGCCCTTTTCATGATATCGACAAACGTGCTATCAACCATTTGGTAGACGATACCAAGCTAGGGAGAAAAGATTAAACATAATTCGAGTGCCAGCGTATCCAAAAGCCTCGACGTTATGCACAGGGGTGCTCAAACCGTTAATTGATCTAAGTCATCACTAGAAACGATCTAAAAAGCAGCAAGCAACCTAACGATGCTGCCAAAAATGGAAATAAAATGCTAGGTATGATATCCCGTAAATTCCCGACAGAAGCAGATACCGTATTCTTCATTAGCATAATGCATTGGTAAGACCATCTAATTTTGATTTTCTTGTCAAAGAAAATACGTTGTTGAACTAGAGAAGGTTAAACGAGGACTTACTAAAATAATTTCCTGGCGGCGCAATAAATCGTAGGAAAACAGGGACTTCAATTTACTAGCGTCGAGTCCGAGGTGACATGATCGCAGCGTGGAAGATTATCAAGGGCGTGGAAAACGTCGACCGAACAAACCCTTTTACACTTGAGGCGATCAAATTGACCAGGAATGCTTACAGAATCGTTGTTATGTGTTTCACACTCGACATAGCGCGCAACTTCTTCACGGATTGAGTTGTCGAAAATTGGAACAAATTTCCAGGGAAAGTTGAAAACAACGATACAATTGAAACGTTCAAGTCGCGGTTCGACAATTTGCACCAGAATCTCTGCTAACTAACCTCAAGGTTGAAGTCCGATATACGTGGCAGCTACAACAAAACGGTGTCCATCAATGACACAGCTCAGCATTGGTTTAACGAAGGATGAAGCGAAAAAATCTCAGATCAACATTGTGGGTCGGTGATTCTCTCTCCAGATGCCGATTGTAGTTATTTCGAGAATCATCGTTGAAACCTATTTCCTACAACAACCTTCGCTTTCCTTGATCCTTTGCTATAGATACTACACAAACATCTCTCGACTAGCAGGAGGCAACTTAGGTAAAACCATAAGTCGTATTGTTGTCTGATAACACTTGTAAACCCTTGTAAACAATGAAGCTATGCCTTACCTGGTAGCCCACTAGGATGCCGAGCCTAACCTTGTAGCACACATGAGAGCCAAGCCTTGCCAGGAAGGCCATATGGGAGAGAGTCTTACCTGGCAGACCCTGTGGGAACAGAGCCTTACCTATTAAACCACACGGGAGCCGAGCCTGACCTGGTAACCCAAATAAGAGCCGGGTCGAACCGTACCTGGTAGCCCACAAGGGAGCCGAGCTGCCACTTCCTCTCGTCACAAACTCTCTTAGCGAGTGTAACGGCGGCGATCTTGCGAGGCTGTGTCACGCAAATGTTCACGTAGCGGCCCTCACTGGCAGCCTCATCGAGAATATACTGAGGGACCTGCAGTATTAGAGTCTCATGACGTACATTGAGAGCTAACTTTGCAGTTGTTACACATACGGTAACAACTTAGAGTTCGATGTTGAGATGGAAAGAAAATTCTTCGTTGAAAATTGGAACATGTGAAGAAGAATCTAGTCAAGAATTTTGCCGACAGACACAAATCCGTATTCACTGCACGGCATGAAACAACTTACAAGCGGAGGAACCTACCAAAAAAGAATGTCAATATGATGTTATTTTCTTCGTTAAAGTACTCTTTAAATGGCCTCATCCAATCTGAAATTATTTCCATTTGTAAGATTTGCATAAGAAGGCAGGTGCCACAGGTTCTTCGCAGGAAATTTCTGGATCTTTCTCGAAGAATTCCTTTAATTCTGGCAATATTTTCCTACACATTTTATTCCAGCTAACTTGCGTGTGTGAATGGATGAGTGGGTGGGGGAGGTCCTGGCACATATGCCGCAGCAGAGGTACACCCGCGACGGCTGTCGTGCCCTGCTGCTGACACTGATAACTGACCACACTTCTGACCCGATGTATGCGTTGCGGGGTTTTCGCTGGACCCTTTACCGCTAGAGGGCTGAAGTTTGGGATGTGAGTGCGCGAGGGGAGTTCGAGGAGCGCCTTGCCATCGACTATTTCACCTTCGAATGATTCGGCTAGGTGTCTGTAATTGCAACGTGCCCCAATGCCTTTTGAAATCTTGCAGACTGCCTTCCATCCTCTAGGAACCACGACCCATGACAGCAGGTCTTGGCGGTACCAGTCATAAATGAGCTGAACAGCCGTACAGTCAGGCCTCACTGTTTCACGAATGAAGGTGCTGGGCTACAATTGAACGAACTCACTACCCATGTTGATCAGTTAAAATAGCTTCTGCTCTGTCAGGAAACAGAGGACATGAAGCAATCAAATCTTCATCATGGTACCAGAGTTTCTTGAAAGGTAGCAGTTTCATGGTGAAACTAATAAACAATACATATTTCGTTTATAAACAGCATAAATGCATGCCATCTATTCTGTGAAGGTTAGTTAAACAGTCAAACAGCACGCCATTCAAATGTAAAAAAAAACATATAATATATCTATTTAGTACTGAACCTATTGCAAAAAAGTGCGGATTTTTGGCATCAACTTTTTGTTGTCAATTCATCACACACCTATATTCAAGCTACTGTTGTTCAGTGACAGTGCTATTACGGTACCTTATTTGATTTGGACCTCATTTCTACCTGAGCCATAGGGCACGAAGATCATCGGTTATGTTAGGTTCGCACAACTTCGTACGTCACCAAAACCCTCAAACAAATTCTTCAATTGTGATATATAAGCAAGCCGATGCGTACTGGAACGGGAAGGATTTAAACGCAGCAGGTTTTATGAATCTTCTTGTGGTCCAGTATGTTTTCCGAAAGAGATAAGCTTTATCCGGTAGGTTGCTGAGAGTGCATTGCAATCCATTTGTAGGTCGCACGAAAGAATTAAGAAGGCTCCTCGGGCTGCAGCGAGTACATTGCAATCCATCAGTAGTGTTTTACGCTGATTGCCACCTGGGGGCAGCAGTGCCATGATGGAGAGTCCAGTCCCGTGTCTACATCCATTAGGTGGTAGCAAGTTATACCCGTGCGTCCCGTGCACAAGCTGTTGATGAACACTTGGTCTTATCTGTTATAGAACTTGGTTTCCCATTTTCCAGTCGAGGGTTGAACTGGAGGCATCTTTGGTCTACTTTGTTACCTGTGTCATTCCATCGGGATGTTACTAGGAAGACGATATGAAACCAGTCTCGGCAGTGTATGGTGATAAACTGTTATTGATGGGTAGACGCCAGTTTGGCAAGCGAATCTGCAAGCTCCTTTTATCTTATTCCCACTCGTCCAGGGGATCCAACATCTCAAATAGATCGTACTGAATTTTACAAAGAGCAGGGTCAGGGTGTTCATACAGATATAGACACTGAGCCGCATCCCCCAGAAAGGAGGGTGGCCGACGGCAAGGCGCACCTCACACCCTCAAACGCTCACACTCACACAACTTAGCCCTTTTGTGCTAAAGGGCCCGGCCGGTACCCCCGCAACATACACTCTGGGTCACGAGTGCAGTCCGGGGATCCGTTGTCAGCAGCAGGGCCCGACAGTTTTCACTGGTGTTCTTAGAGCAGAGTTTTCAGCTGAGTGAGAGCTGTCAGACTGTCTTGAGATACGACGTACTTGGAGAGACGGTGAGGTTTCGTAATAGAGATGGCTAACTTGAGTGCGTACACCTCTGAAAGTAATAGAGAGGAATCTTTTGGGAGGGTAGCCAAACATCGGTTTTTTCCGCACACAACGGCAGCTTCCACTCCGTCCGTGGCTTTGGAAAAGTCAGTGTAAATAATACGGTGCTCTGAGTTTGTTCCTCGAGTAGTCTCGGCGGTACGTGTTGGTTGGAGTTGTTGCTGCAGGGTATATTTGCAAACCTAGGTTGAGCAGCAGTGGGTTGATCCTCCCACGTGAGTGTGTTTACTTGAAAAATTAGATGTAAAGAAGGCTTGATAGCCTAGCGATTGATGTGCAGCGAGGTGAGCAAGTTGTCCACGCGTAGGGAAAACGGTGGGCACATATTCTACTTAGCCGCGCGTAGGCGTTTATCGGAAATGTTTGTGACGTGGTTGAGTACTGGATTGTTGATGAGGCTCGTAGTCATGAATTAGTATTTGATCAAGATCTCGTCGCACCGGAGCGGAAGAGGAAGCTCGTTAGCTATCCCGTTCATTGATCAGATGAGAGAAGAACGGAAATTGCCGGTTGTGATACGCATAAGCCTTGGCACTCTAATATAATCTTATGATACGCATCGAGTTATTTGCAATGATCGAGAGGGGTTTGAGAGTGTTTTTGGCTGCTAAGCCGTATAAAACGGCTTCATAGTCAATGCGTGAGCGTATTATTGTTTTGAACAAAGTCATGATGGAGTACACCGAATTTCAGGGACGTTACCAAGAAGTTAAATCTCGTTGACTTTTTGCAGCGGGTCTCCAGGACTGCAATGTTAGTAATGTTAGTTTAGGTTCCCACACAAGCCCTAGGGACTTGAACGATTCTTCGTATACTAGAGGTGTGTTGTGCACCGTTAAGGCTAGTTTCAGGTATAAGTCGGGAACAAGGGTTAAGTGCATGCTTTTAATCCAAAGGGCGAAAATCAGGATCCGTTTATAGAAAGCCTAGTTCCCGACTTGGTTTAGACACTTCTTGAGTTCATGTTGAATTGTCAAAAGACTAAGGTGCCTGCAGTTTATTTGTAGGTCGTCCAAGTATAGTGATGAAAGCAGTCTTCCGTCACGCGGAAGAATGTCGGCTAACTGATCGATTATGAGGATGAAGAGACACTAAAGACGCTTCCCTGCGGATACGATGGTGACAGTTTTTCCGAACTTGACCCTGTAAGTACGGGTTTGCAGAAATTGGTAGATAAACGTGGTAGGCGGCCTCTCAGCTCATTGCGATGATGATCCTTCATGATGTCGTACTTCCATGTAGTGTCATATGCTTTTTCAACGTCGAACAAAAATTGAGATCACATCTTCCCTCGGACGGAAGCCTGTCTAATGTCTGATTCTAGTCGTACGAAGTGTTCCGTCGTGGAGTGGCGCTTGCGGCCGCCGCACCGGATGTTGTTGAGTCTTGCATGCATTTCAAGGTAGTCAACACGGCGGAATTTTATCCTTCATTCCATCGTCTTGCAGAAGAGGCTGGTAAGGGCAATGGGCTGGCACTCTCGCGAGTCACTGTGGCTTTTTACGGCGTTTAGTATCGAGATGGTTACAGATTCCTGCTATTGGTCAGGAAAATATGAGTTTGAATACATCATGTTAAATACTTTTAGTAGTTACATACTCAAGGAAGCCTTCAGGGAGATGTTCGATCATATTGATGTGCACGTGGTCCGGTACGGGTGAAGTTTCGCGTGTATGATCTATAGCACACTGCAATTCGTGGGGAGAGGAAAGTTAGATGTAGAATTCTTCGTTTGAGGACGCGCTGTCAATGTATTCACTTTCTATCAAGTTTCATTTCCGTTAGAAAGCAGCTGTGCAATTTGTTGATTGAAATATCTGGCTAAATGTCTGTGTTAGTTTATCCGCGATTTCCGCGAAGGAAGAATAAATGGTGCCTCCGTCTGAAGGGATGTGGATAGGTCGCTCGCCGCATCCCTGGATACGTCGTTTTTTCCCACTTGAAAGCGGGGGGTGTTTCGGTTAATAGTGTTGACTAATTGGGTCCAGTTGTCTCGTTTCTTCTCCATATTAAGATTGAGGAATACTGCAGATACCCTTTTCCAAGCTATTTGGTTCGTGAGGGAACGTGTACAGCCTTTCACGCTGGTCTATTATTTCTTGCAGCTCCGGCACCACCACTGTTTTAGAAAAAAAATTGCAGGTGAATATTGGGGGATGCTGTTTGAAATTTCTCGTGTAGATGGATGGCGGTGTCGCGCTCCGAGATGTTGTCGCCACACAACATTCGCCGAGTATTCCTCCCAGCTGGCTTTCCACTAGTTGAATCGAAGTTCATGTGCAGCGGGATTGTTTGATTTGTTGGTGAGGAGTGATATGACTGGGTTATGGTCGCTGTCGTGTGTTTAAGGCAGTAGTCCCCAAACGAGTTGGAGTGCCAGTGTGGGGGACCATATGGATAAGTCGCTGGCGATTTCACTTTCGAGGATGATTCGGGTGGGATGTTCGTCATTGGGGAGAATTAGGTTGCGAGTGTCTCTATGGCCATCATCAATCCCCGGGGGTCTGTTCTCACCCATCCTTACATTTCGTGGTAGCTGTTGAAGTCTCCAAGGAAGAGTACGAGGAGGACAGAAGGTTAAGCAGTTCGGTCATTAGTGCTTCAGGAGATCATGGACTTGTGAAGAGTAGATCGATACCACCGTTGTTGGTCATGAAACGAATGTCGCAACAGCGATTGCTTGGAAGTCCGTCCTCAGAGGGAGAGGGTTGTGAGATACGCTTTGGTGGATCATGAGTGCCACTTCGCCGTGTGCAGTCACAGTATTGTGGCCTTCGCGGCGATGTAAGACGTATTCTGGGATTGTGAAGGTGGCGGTCACTCGAAGTTTGATCTCTTGGAGGCCTATCACCAAAGGTTTATGGGTTGATATTACGGACAAAAATGTT
The DNA here is from genome assembly GCA_016164225.1 of Gammarus roeselii. NCBI lineage: Eukaryota > Metazoa > Arthropoda > Malacostraca > Amphipoda > Gammaridae > Gammarus > Gammarus roeselii. The sequence continues at coordinate 7,387 of SDVV010015439.1, read as the reverse complement.
TCTCTTGTTTCTAGGTCCCTGGCAATTCCACTGAATTAATGTGCAGTTGCTGATTTTGGACGCGGTTCACCTTCAAACCTTGATGATCTGTAGTGGTTGCGTGGTTTGCAAAAACTTTCGGAGTGTTCGTGTCTGGGGTGTGCCCAGGAGTTCTAGATCCAGAGCATTCGCAGAAACGTCGGCTATCTATAGAACGTGGTCGGCTAGAGTTACTCGATTTAATTTTATTTGAGTCATTTCCACCAGAGCAACATGAGTCATAATACCGTCACTTATTTAGGTAAATAGGTAAATAGGTAAATTCGCACAGCCTCGCGTGAGGAAAGGTTAGTCTTGTCAAGATGAAATCAAGCACATATTTTAATTACGGCATATTCGCGTACTAGCGCGTAGAAAAAAGTAAAGAATTAACGAGTATCTTCGTAAATGTTATTTCTGGCTATTTTTGAAATGGGAAGTAGAGAAAACACTTAAGAGTAAGCAAATTGGACAACCATCTAGCTAATGGATGGGTAATCGTACCAACACTAGAGAAAATGGGGCGCAACGGACATAGAGGTTTGTGAAGCTTGGGTAAACCATAGAAATAAGCTAAGTTGCATTTGTTATTAAAAACAGTTTGAAAATGTTGGGGTCCGGACACTGCAAAGAAATGGATTTGACTATCTCGGAATCTCAGATTCAATGACTCGAGAGCAGATCTTATAACTATCTCGTAAGAAGGCCCATCAGACAGCACATCGGTAGCTTTTTCCCGGTAACTATTGCAATCCATGACTACAACATTGCCACCCTTATCTGCTGGTTCTTTATGTCTGCAAGGCTGTAGCTGAACGTTTAGGTAACAAGGGTGCCTGTTTAGTCAGAGTACGCAGAAAGGGCACTACTGCACCTCTGAGCAAGTCGGGATTATTGAAATTGTTACCATGCTTGAAGCCTCGATTTTACTGAAAAACTTAGGTCTTTAGCCGTTAGAATTTCATCATCAAATGTTCGTATGCTAAGCCTTGATGTCTCAGTGCTAAGCCTTGATGTCTCAGCTCTCTTCACAAACGTCCCACTTGATGTACTAAATTTCTTAGTTGACCAATTCAATACCGACGTTTTGCGTTTACCCATTCCTATTGATGCATTTGTCGCACTAGTTTGTCTCTGTGTAGACAATAATTATTTCTCTTTTGGTGACTTCTATTATAGACAGATCTTTGGTGTCGCAATGGGCAGCCCTTTTTCTCCTGTTTTAGCCAATTTTTACGTGGAATATTCCGAAAAATGCCTTCTGCATACCCTAAATTTACGTCCTATACTTTGACTGAGATACGTTGATGACATTTCACACTTTGCAACGATGCAAATTTTGACTCATTTTTCAATTAACTGAATTCTTAGTCACCTAGAATAAAATTTACAGTGGAGGGGGAAATAAATTCTCGACTTGCCTTTTTAGATGTTAATGTTATAAGGAATCTAAATTATTTTCAATTTCCCGTGTTTCGTAAACCAACTCATTTGGGCCTTCATCTACATTTCTTTTCTTGACATCCACAGCATGTTAAGCGGTCAGTGGTATACTCCATGTTTTTGAGAGCACTTAAGATTTGTGATCCCATTTTTTCGAATGGATGAATTATCACACATTCGAAATTCCTTGCGCAAATTAGCATATCCTAGTCATTTCATAGAGCGTACACTTTCTGATGTTATACGAAAATTTTACACTGCTTCTGCTCCTCAAACTCATGATGACCATATGAAAACTTGGTCCTTACTAAATTCCCATGATATAAGAGTTTCATGAAATATTTGTTCTTCCCTTAGGTCTGAATTCGTAAGAACTAAGCCTCCTTGTAACTCAGATGATAGACCAGGTGTTTATGTCGTCCTTTGCACCCATTGTCCTGAAGTTCATATCGGTAAGACTGGTCGGACCCTTGCAACGAGGCTCAAGGAACATGAAAGCTAGGTCAGTTACGCTAAACAAAGTAGTGCAAGTTTCAATCATGTTCATTCTCGGGATCACAATATTAATAGGAATGCATCAAAAATGGTATTTCCCTATAATGACATTAAGAAACGTTTAATAATAGAATCTTCATTAATACAGCATCTTCCAGATTTCAATCTTATGGGCGGAGTATGTTGAAATTTGTCAGAGCCACTAAAAATATTATATATTATCATCCAATCCTGACATTTGGATAACTTGCCACCCCCAAAATAGTTTACCTCCTCATCGGTGTAATCTCATAGTGTGTCCTTCACCTCGCCATGGCTAGATTATTTTTCTTGAATTGTTACTTCGCATTATTAGTTACTTTCGATCTCTTGAGTGTAAAATAAGTAGTGCCGATACCTTCTAATGTTGCTCATAACCATACGCGCGAAAGTTGTCGTCAATTGCTTTGAAATTAGTGCCTTGTTTGTTTTTACTGCTGTATGAATTCTTAGTGAATCGGTAAAATTTTAATTCACCTTCTTCATCTTTTCAGATTTTGGCGTTTTAATTCTTTTTACTGTGCCTGGTGAGGATCTGAGTCCGTGATTGAAATATTGCACACTTGTTATGATCAACCTCCGCTAGCACGTATATTTGGAAACATTGCTAACCGAACATTACCACCAAGAGCTGCGTAGTGTGTGCCATAGAAACAGTGTAGGCCTTAGGCCTATTAACCTTAGCTTAAGTTACACGAAAAAATCCCTTGCCTTGCATTTTTTTGGGTCCCCTCCAAAGGCAGGTGGTCTCACCATATGGATTACAGGACGTAGGAGATGTTGACGAGTTAAGGTCATTAGACCATCCTGTAAAACTCGACGAGTCAGCATTGTGTGGCCTGGATCCAATAACGCAGAAGGGGGAAGTGTTAAGCTCACGTTATCCCAAATTAACAGACAGATGGGAGGAGCCAACAAAATTCGTTAACGGCCTAAATTGTATGTTTGTCAGTAAGGTCAAGGTATTAGGACACCCCGCCTCTTTGGAGGGACCAAAAGTTAGAGTTGTTCCCTTATGGGAAGATCATTTCATACACATACACAAGGCCCTCCCATATTTATTTCAAGGTGTAGGTCTGAAGTTTAGAACGCATCACACTTCAATAGCGGATTCATTGGGCAGAGGATGGGTCTTCACTTTGTCTTTGTCTTTGCCTTTGCGGCGCTTTTGATTCGCGTTTCATTTTACGCTTACGCTCTACGCTTTACACTTACTACATTTTTTTAGCTGTTCATTTAAACTTTTGTTCCGTTGGGTCCGTTATATTACAATCAATGTTTAGTGCTATGGGACGAGTTCAACTGTTGACATGATACTTATTGCTTCAAAATAATAGTATAAAACCACTGTTTAATCATTTGTACCTTGCATTTATACTTGATCATATGAACATAAAAGCTTTCATGTAACATTGGTGGCCCAGCAGCGAGGGATATTAAAGCAAACAAAAATTAAATCAATCACTTCTTGAAAAAAAATTAAAATCATCACTTCACACTTGAAGACAAAATGCTTTAGCCCCTTTCACACGCCCCCATCGAGACACTCGATCAGTGCCACGACCTCTCGTGACCACATGCTAACAAAATAAAAAGGCAACAATGAGGGAAGAACGGGAGACACCCTCTGCGGTCACCAACCACACGGGTCAACCAAAGACACGTGCCATGCCTGCCCGAAGTCTGACGGCACTTTCGGGCCACCGCGAACGCACAAGCACGGCAGTCTGTCAATCCTGGCAGGCCGAAAGGACAGCCGCAACCGAGGACAAACTCCCTAGGCCAAGATGGACCGAAAATAAATCAACACACGCACAGCTGGCTGACAGGATTTCACGTAATGCATAGAGAATCATGGGGCCCCTTCGAATTGCCACTCAACATCTTGAGAAAAACAAAAACAAAGAACTGTAAGTAATCTTACTAATTCTAAGAAGTGAAACAAGAAGCCCATCAAATCAAGTGTGATATATAGCGAAAGGCCGTTCTCCCTTAAGAAGTGAAATTAGAGAGTTCGTAAAAATAAAAGCAATTACAGTTCCCCACAAAAATTTTCAATATATCTGCTCTCGAATTCATCAGCAAATAAGTACAAAATTAGTTTTGAAGTGAATTGAAGTAGGTGCGCGTAAATCATTCGACCTGCTGTTCCAGCAATATTCATCTGAATTATAGTCATGTATATATTTCAAGAAAAAATGGATCGCGGTGGCGGAAAATGAATCCTGAAATGCATAGAAAAATATATTTACTGTACAAAAATGAAAAAAAGGTCAGAAAATTAGGTTGAAAAACAAAACCACGGAAATATATCTAGGTAGATAATAAAATAGATAGTTTGTAGTTCACCGGTGTAGTATATAAGTTTTCTTTTTGTAGTATATAAGCAATTTTTGTGTTAATTGAACGTAGACAGCTGGTGATAAAAAATCTTTACTCGGTCCGGCCCGGGTGAGGTTTTACGTGTGTGGTCGATAGCATACTGTAGTTCATGGAGGGAGCAAGGTTTGTAGTAGAATTCTTCATTTACGAAAGCAAAGACAATTTGCTAACTTACTCATAGGATTTTTTCCCGTTGTAGAGAAGCCGTGTAATTCGTTGATTGCGATATCTGGCTGAAAGTCTGAGCTAGTTTATCCGCGATGTCCGCGTATGATGAATAAACAGTATCTCCGTCCGACAAGATGTGGATCGGTCGCTCGGGGCGACCTTGGATAAGTCTCATTTTCCCCCACACTTGGGAAAGAGGGGTGTTTCGGTTGATTGTGTTCACTAACTGGGTCCAGCTTTCTCGCTTCTTCTCCACACTAAGTTTGCAGAACACGGCATTTTCCCTTGAAGGCAGGACTCCCCAATCGAGTTTGGGTGCTAAAGTGGTTTCACTTTACAGGGTGATCCGAGTGGGTTGTTCGTTGTTGAGCAGGACCAGGTTGCGAGTGTCGATGGTGTTGGCCATTATCACTATCCTGTGGTCTGTTCGCACGCATCCCCACACTTCGTGGTAGCTGTTGAAGTCCCTAAGGAGTACGAGGTCATGCAGTTGATTACGCAGATCGGTCATTAGTGCCACCGAGAAATCGTAACTTCGTGACGAGTAGATAGATAACACTGTAATTGGTCTTGAGATACATATCTTCACTGCGACAGCTTGGAGTTCTGTTCTCAGAGGGAGGAGGTGATTAGGTATGCTTTGATGAATCATAAGTGCCACTTCGCCGTGGGCAGTCACATTATTGGGACCTTCGTGACGATGTATGACACACTGAGAGATTGTGAAGGTGTCTGAGTCACGGAGTTTGATCACCTGGAGGCTCACCACCAAAGGTTTATGGGTGGAGATTAGCGATAATAATTCATCTTTCTTGCTTCTAAGTCCCTGGCAATTCCAATGAAGTATTGTACTGATGTTAATTTCGGATCTGTTTCGCGTTCAGATCATGATGGTCGAGGGCGGTCGTGTGGTTTGTAGGAACTTTCGTGGTGTTTGTGTCTATGAGGCACATGTGTTCTAGATTGAGAGCGTTCGCAAGAGGTCTGCTTTCTGGAGAACGTGATCTTCTAGACTCACTGCGTTCTCGGCTAGGCGTGCTCTTGTAGGAGGAGGACGATCTTTGTGTTTGCTTTTTGAGCGAGCGCGTTTCTCTTCTATGGAGTGTTTTTTCAATTATGGTGGGCAAAGCGGTAGTCTTCGAGATATTTGAGTCGAGTTTGGTTCATGGTAGATCAGTGGTTTTGGGTATCAGTTCTTCGTTGAAGATTTTCAACGCGTCTTCGCGCAGGCGACGGTCATTCTCACTTGAGAGATGTTCTGGTGTCGGGCATGTTAGCCGAGGGTTGAATCCCTCAGTTTGGTTTTCGCTGGGTGCGGTCGCAGTTGAGAAGATCAGAAGTCGTTCAACGTTCTGATCGAGGCGAGCCGTGGTTCGTATGCTGCTAGTCTTTTTGTTTCGTAGCGAGAGGGCGCCGCGTACCCCGCGGTCGTTGTCGGAGGAATCTTCGTCTTTTCGCCTTTAGATTTTCGTGTTGGTGGACCTATCTTCGTAGTCGACTGAGTCAGCATCCGTCACAGTGTTCTTCTGGGCACTGGTGGATTCGTTGCTTGGGACGCCCGCCTCTATTACGAGGACGGTCGCTGGACTGGTTGTGGTATTGTTAGTACTGGAGAGGGGTGTTGGAGTCATGGTAATAGTTTGTGTTTACGGTATGCGATCGTCGTCTAGTGGGGTAGACTTAGTTGTAGATTCAACTGCTTTGGCGCGTAATTTAAATTAGGCAGTTTGGGTTTCGTCGTAAAAGATTTGGATAGCATGTTTTCGTGTGACTGCGGTCGTATTTTGTATGATTGTCATTGCTTTTTGGTCCATGTGCTTTTGGCAGTCGCGGTCGCCTGACTCATGGAGGCATGAGCAGTGGTAGCATTTAGATTGTCGGGCTGTGCAGTCCTTTTGGTAATGCTCGCCGGCGCACCTCTAACTACGTTGGGATATGTATGACTGGCAGTATTTGACGACGTGACCGTATTTAAGGCACTTATGCACATTGCAGGCCATGTCGTCACTGTGTAAGATGTGTTTTTCCTTGTTCACCCGGGATTGCTATGAATTCCGACGTGTCGCGTATTGGGAAGGTGATTTGATATGCGATGGTTGGTCTTCTGTGGTTTGAACCATTCTGCTCGAGAAACGTTCCATTTTGGCGTATCAGACGCAAGCAGCGACAACAGCCCTAAATTAGGCCTGAATGTCATTACTTGTTTTATCATGCATGTAGCTATGCATATAATTTTGTACAGGTACAAGGGACAGCCATGTATCGGTAACTATCGAGTATGAGTATTCAGCGGCATCTAGATATTGCTCTGTAACGCACCACGTACAACAACATTCAACTTCACCTGTGTTGACTTGCCACAGTCGGTCTCGTCCTCGATGACAACATTCAGCCTCACCTGTGTGACTTGCCACAGTCGGTCTTGCCCTCAATGACAGCATTCAGCCTCACCTGTGTTGACTTGCCACAGCCGGTCTTGCCCTCAATAACAATCACTTGGTAGATGCTAACTTTATTCAGAATCTGAAAAAAAAAGGAGTTCTCAAAACGAATCTAGTGCATTCACATGAACCATATTAGAGCATCATCAACTGTATTGATTGAAGTAATGAAAACGAATTGATCTGTACAGCTAACAGGAGAAGGACAAGGAGAGAGGTTAAGGAATTCAAAACTGTATAATAAATAGAGCACAATTTTATCAACTTCAAAATTGTTAAATATGAAAACTATACTAAGAAGCCTTGTTGAGAGTGTTAGACTCATGAGAAGCAGCAGGAAAAGCTCATTAAATGCTAGTTGCTGACTACTTATCATAGTAGCTACCATACAAAACTTCAGC
>SDVV010015438.1:0-14528 GCA_016164225.1 Gammarus roeselii | reverse complement strand
GTGCTCTAGTTCAGTGTTCAGTGCTCCAGTTCAGTGTTCAGTGCTCTAGTTCAGTGTTCAGTGCTCTAGTTCAGTGTTCAGTGCTCTAGTTCAGTGTTTAGTGCTCTAGTTCAGTGTTCAGTGCTCTAGTTCAGTGTTCAGTGCTTTAGTTCAGTGTTCAGTCCTCCAGTTCAGTGTTCAGTGCTCTAGTTCAGTGTTCAGTGTTCTAGTTGCATTAGGCCTGTTTATGTCAAAGAAAAGTCAATTTAATCAAAGTTGAACATGAATGTGGCAACGAGTAACTGCACTTGTTCCCTTAATGTGACCATTACACCCCCTTAATCCTTAGTCTGTTAGTCCAGACAGGATGATCACCGTCTTATATCACTGTCTCTGTTGTGCACCAGCTCCCATTTCCGTTGCCTTTCTCCGTCGATGCGGAGAGATGAATTTTCTAAACAAGAAACATTGAATTGTTTCCAGTTTCTGCTCCTGATACAAAAGGAAGTAATATGAGGTAGAAATACGAGACCGGCCGACGAAAAATGCCATCGATTAAGGCAAAAGTGTCCAGGAATAAAAAAGGAAAATAACGGAATAAACAGGGGCCTGATTGTCGACGCGCAAAGAAGATTGCAGCGCTTGGAGGGTTTATTTGCTTGGGGAACGGCGTTTAGCGGCGGCTGTAAAGCTTTTCTTACCTTGCCGTGAGGTGTTTTAAACGATGGGCTGACAAGACGGAATAGTTGCCGTTGATTACCGTAAAAACGGACGGGAGATAACATTCGTTCGGAACCGGACATCTTAGTTTGGATTTTTTTTTCCAAATAAATTGAATTCCTTATATTTTTTGTTGTTGTACGAATTGATCAAAAATTTAGGTTACCAGAGGTATGGTCATTGACAGGCCACCAGAGGTAAGTTCCGTTAATTGGTCACCAGAGGTATGGTCCATTGATAGGTCACCAGAGGTATGGTCCATTGGTAGATCACCAGAAGTATGGTCCATTGGTAGGTTACCAGAGGTATGGTCCATTGATAGGCTGCCAGAGGTATGGTCCCTTGATAGGCTGCCAGAGGTATGGTCCATTGATAGGCCACAAGAGGTATGGTCCATTGATAGGCTGCCAGAGATATGGTCTATTGATAGGCTGCCAGAGGTATGGTCCATTGAATTGTATGTTCGTAACAAATATTTTTTTTTTACCGCCAGGGAGCGTGTTTTCATGAGTTCTGAAACAGAAGAACTAATTCGTGTTGACGTGTTGTCATACCAATCTATGTTTTGTCGTACTAGCCTTTGTGTTGTCGTGTTATCGTACTAACCTCTGTGTTGTTGTGTTTCGTACTAATCTCTGTGTTGTCTTGTTGTCGTACTAGCTAGCCTCTGTGTTGTCGTGTTGTCGTACTAATCTGTGTGTTGTCGTGTTGTCGTATTAATCTCTGTGCGGCCTTGTTGTCGTACTAATCTCCCTGTAGCCGTGCCGTCGTACTAATCTCTGTGTTGTTGCGTTGTCGTACTAATCACCGTGTGGCTGAGCAGTCGTACTAATTCTTGATTGTATTACTGCCGTACTAATCTCTGTGTCGTCCGGCTGTCGTACTAATTTTTGTGTTGTCGTGTTGTCGTACTAATCTCTGTGCTGCCGTACTAATATCTGTGTGGTCGAGTTGTCGTACTAATCTCTGGATTGTTGTGCTGTCGTACTAATCTCAGTTCTATCGTGGTGTTGTAATAATTGTTATGTTGTCGTGTTGTCCTAATAATCTCCGTGTTTTTGTGTTGTCTTACTGATACCTGTGTTGTCGTACTAATCTATGTGCTGCCGTATTGTCGTACTAATCTCTGCGCTGTCGTACCGATATATGTTTTGTCGTGTTATTGTAATAATCTCTGTGTTGTCGTGTTGTCGTACTAATCTCTGTGTTGTCGTACTAATCTCTGCGCTGTCGTACTGATATATGTTTTGTCGTGTTATTGTAATAATCTCTGTGTTGTCGTGTTGTCGTACTAATCTACGTGTTGTCGTACTAATCTCTGTGTTGTCGTACTAATCTCTGTGTCATTTAAAGCTGCACGACATCATGGCACAGACGACCCTATGCTTGAGTTGTGTCTAGATATTGAGTAGTGTCTTGGAGTTGCGTGATCGGAAGTATCGTAATGAAGGGGTTACGCTCAGAGTCATGGTGCAGTTAGTGTCGTGTTCATGTTGTGGGCAATGCCTCATTGCTGGGCTTCGAGTTGAACATGACTCCCCCTTCCTTACCAGGAGCTATCATACTACTCCCCAGCATGCCATCACACAGCATACCATCACACAGCATGCCATCACAACACGGCGCTGCATATTGTGTACTCCTTCTGGACAGAAGACGACCGTACAGGACAACGTTTACCCCTGGTGGCCTCTTCATCACGGCGTGCTATGCATTCCTACTGGGCAGTAGACGGCCGTACAGCATCACGTCTGCCCCCGGTGGCCACTCAAGGTAGATAGCTTTACGGTACTCCCTGCTCTTTAATGCAGTGAAACGAAGAAGTTTTTTCTGATATACTGTAGACTGCATACTGACTTTCTCTTGATGTTGATGTGTTCTTCCTCTGATGCATTTAGTAACAAGGGTGACGTATTGAGAAACCACTGTTCAGTTGTTACCAAACTCCTAATGAACTCTACGTATGCATTAGCATTAGGTTTTATTTAGACTTTTGGATTGTCGATCCCACAATAAATACACTCCTACAGTGGAGTAAATACTTGTACCGATTTTGCAGCTCGAAACTTATGTGTTATTTCGTAATAAGTGACGTCGTACTAATCTCTGTGCGTCGTACTAATCTCCCTGGCCACCGTGGCCGAGTGGTTAGCGTATCCGACTGCAGTGTCAGCCTCTGGTGCTGCATATCGCGAGATCGAGCCTCGGCAGGAACACGGCGGTCTTGCGGCGGGGAGATTTGGCGCCTCCTTCCTCTGTCTGCCTAACTTAGCAACCCTCCTAACTAGGAGGAAACGGCTGTATGTCTATTTCTATATATTGATCCGCACCATTTTTTTGATGTCCACAGGGCGTATTTGTGGCCATCAAACAGTTAGAGTCATGATAACAATCATATTAGGTATTTAAATATAATTTATTGATTAGTTTATTAATATGTTTCGTTACAGGTACAATCAGAGCTGTCACCGAGTAATATGTCTCTAGAAGTGATCGAGTTCTATGTCTGTAGAATTGCTCTCTCCTGGATCGCTCGAGTGCTATGTCTGTAGATGCGCTGTCTCTAGAAGCGCACGAGTGCTGTGTCTCTAGCAACGCAGTGTCTAGAAGCGCACGAGTGCTGTGTCTCTAGTAACGCAGTGTCTAGAAGCGCACGAGTGCTGTGTCTCTAGCAACGCAGTGTCTAGAAGCGCACGAGTGCTGTGTCTCTAGCAACGCAGTGTCTAGAAGCGCACGAGTGCTGTGTCTCTAGTAACGCAGTGTCTAGAAGCGCACGAGTGCTGTGTCTCTAGCAACGCAGTGTCTAGAAGCGCACGAGTGCTGTGTCTCTAGCAACGCAGTGTCTAGAAGCGCACGAGTGCTGTGTCTCTAGTAACGCAGTGTCTAGAAGCGCACGAGTGCTGTGTCTCTAGCAACGCAGTGTCTAGAAGCGCACGAGTGCTGTGTCTCTAGCAACGCAGTGTCTAGAAGCGCACGAGTGCTGTGTCTCTAGTAACGCAGTGTCTAGAAGCGCACGAGTGCTGAGTCTCTTGTAGCGTTGTGTCTCTCCAACCGCACGTCTCTAGTAGCGCTCGTCACTGCAGATGCAGATGGTCACGTGTCAAATAGACTATCTCACAGAAATTATTCTCAGCCATTAAATTGTATAGTGTCGTGACCTACAGTTCCTGTGACTAACAAACACGCTATTAATGTCTGGCCGCCATCATACTACCACACCGTCACGCCATCACATTACCACACCGTCACGCCATCACATTACCACACCGTCACGACATCACATTGCCACACCGTCAGACCTTCACATCATCATGCTATAATGATCTCTGGCCGCCAGCACATTACCACACCGTCACGCCATCACATCATCATGATATGATGATCTCTGGCCGTCATCACATTACCACAGCGTCACGCCATCACATCATCATGCTATAATGATCTCTGGCCGCTATCACATTACCACACCGTCACGCCATCACATCATCATGATATGATGATCTCTGCCCGCCATCACATTACCACAGCGTCATGCCATCACATCATCATGCTATAATGATCTCTGGCCGCTATCACATTACCACACCGTCACGCCATCACATCATCATGCTATTATGATCACTGGCCGTCATCACATTACCACACCGTCACGCCATCACATCATCATGATATGATGATCTCTGGCCGCCATCACATTACTACAGCGTCACGCCATCACATTATCATGATATGATGATCTCTGGCCGCCATCACATTACCACAGCGTTACGCCATCACATTATCATGCTATGATGATCTCAACCGCCATCACATTACCACACCGTCACGCCATCACATCATCATGATATGATGATCTCTGGCCGCCATCACATTACCACAGCGTCACGACATCACATTATCATGCTATAATGATCTCTGGCCGCCATCACATTACCACACCGTCACGCCATCACATCATCATGATATGATGATCTCTGGCCGCCATCACATTACCACAGCGTCACGCCATCACATTATCATGCTATAATGATCTCTGGCCGCCATCACATTACCACACCGTCACGCCATCACATCATCATGCTATGATGATCTCTTGCTACCACGTTATTGCACTACCATCACCCCATCGTGCTGATGATAACACGTCACCTTTACACCACAAAACCATCATGCTAAGGATGTAACGCCAAGGTCAAACCACCACCACACTAATGTGCTAATGATGTCTTGCCACCTTCTCACCATCATAACCATCGTGCAAAGGATATTTCGCCAACATCACACTACGATACCATCACACCACTACCCCATGATGATAAAGATGTATCGCCCCCCTCACACCATACCACCATCGTGTATCGTCACAATCACATAATAAAAAACATCGTGTTAGTGATATGTCCCAATCATCATACCAATACACCATCATGTTTATGATGTATCGCTATCCTCACATCTTAACACCATCATCCTAACGATGTCTCTCCACCATCATACCACTACACTATCGCTTGTTCCCGTGCCGTATACTAACTGACTCTCTTTTGTCTACTTTTTTGCAGACTCTTTTGTGTACTTTTTTTGCAGACTCTTTTTTGTGTACTTTTTTGCAGATTTTTTTTTGTGTACTTTAATTGAAAATAATCGCCTGTCAATAAGTGTGTGAGGTGTAATAAGTGCTGAAAATAAGTGTAAGTTAACGCGCACGAGCGGTTGAGTGCGGAGATTCCCCCAGACGACGTTCGAGGATGCCTTCTACTCTGGCGGACTGCTCGGTCTGCTTCGCCAGGATGAGCAGGAGCGTCTTCAGGGATCTCGCGAGAAATCTATTCTGCCGGTTCTGTGAGCTGGATGGCAGGCTCGACCGGGTCCTGGTGACCTTCCAGGGCCTGCGACGGAGGGACGACGACGACGGAGAGGACGGGATCCTTGCGGGAAGGTCTTTGTTCTAGAGGAGCAGCTGCGCACTGTCACCAGTGAGTATTCTGCCATGACTTCCTACCATGACGTCCTGGGTAAGAGTCTGCAACGGCAGCACGCATCCACCCCTAAGCCCATATCAGGGCTACCGGTTCTGGATGTGAGCTCGCAACTCGATTCCTACCCTATACCCAAACCAGGGGTACCTACTTCCCGTCAGGCCAAGAGGTCATCGGCTGCCCGGAAACTGAAAACCGGGACTAAGCCGATACCTCGGACCAAGACATAAGTGGACCCAAACCGCACCAAACCTCGACGGTAGGCGTAGATTCGGATGGATTTCAACAGGTCCAGAACCGGTTCACCTTCGTGAACTGGCCCTCGTTTGTGATGTCAAGGCGGAACACTTTTGAGAGGTTCACCGACCTGGAATGCGAAATTGAGACACTTGCCCTTGGTGACTCTATCGTCCGACACCTGGCGGTTGAATTTGCTCATAGGTTTAAGACGAAGAGGCGGATTATTTGCAAACCCGGTGCGACGATTGAGAAAATCAGAGGTGCCTTGCAGAGGTTAAAGTTTACAGCCGGGCGACACATATATTCTGCCATGTAGGCACCAATGATCTTAAAAGGACAACGTCGGAAGATCTGTTAGCCAAGTATAAGCAGCTGATTTCTAACCTCATGGCAAAAACGTATCGAGTGGTTATCACATCCATCAAACCGCGAATGAATGATGATAACAAGCTGCATAGCAAGTCAACTTATACGATTCGAGCCCTCGAGACCATTTGCAAGTCCAGTGGAGTATCCTTCATCAACTTGTTTGATGACTTTTGGGAGAGGCCCGATCTTGTCCTAAGAGACGGCCTACACCTGAATGATGTAGAAAATGCCCGACTTGGCAGACTACTCCACTTAAGTGCTTAGAAATACTATGCCCAACAGTTAGGGGTTCAGCGTGCTTTAAACGGACCAGTTTTTGCCGCAGGGAATCCTACCTAGAGGGCCCTGCGCCCGCAGCAAATTCCCCGACGGGAGCGATGACCAATCGGTCGCTCCAGGAGGAAGAAGCTGCGGGCACGGCAGATGCGTTACAGGGCTCATAAGAAGGCAATTCTAGGGATGGTCAAGATCCTGGTCCACAGCCGCCAGGTCAAGACCCTCTCAATGATGAAGAAGTCGAAGACCGAGAAACGCACCGTCTTAAGGTCTTCTTCTGTAAAGCGCAGTCCTGTGCCCCTAAGTTCGACGAACTGAGGGGACTGGACTGGCGAACCTGTACTCGTTTGATGTCATTGGCATAAACGAAACATGGCTCGATCTCCAGAGTAGAAACCTGGCAGCAGATATAAGGCTACCAGAATACAAAATGTTCAGCGTGGACAAGCCCACCCCTAGTAAACGAGGGCGTGGGTCCGTGCTGTAAATAAAGGAAATACTGCATCCATTTCTTAGAGTAACGTTCGTCGCAGTTCCTTGCGAAATACTGAACTCAGAAAACAAAGTGGCCCATGTGATACTGAAGCTGGCATTGGTGTTTCGCAACAGTCACACCCTGGCGGAACAAGATGAAAATAAATAGTTTCAAATAATCACGAGACTATCATCTTTGGCGACTTTAATCGCCCTTACATTGACTGGGCGAGCCTAACTTCACAGGCCCCAGGCAATAAACTAACGAAGTTTATCGCCGATAATTGCATGACCCAGTATGTTCGTGAACCAACCCGGGGGAACAACGTACTAGACCTAGTCATGTCAACTGAGGAGCGCTTGGTCAGCAACATCCTAGTTGGCAACAAACTGGGAGGCGCTGACCACAAAGCGGTGGAATTCACCATCAAAGTGACCCGTCCAGCCCCCCAGGGAGCTATACGGCGCCCCAATTTTGCACGAGCAGACTTCCAGGGGATGAGAGAACAACTAAGTGCGCTTAACTTAATCGAACAACTCTGAGAAGGTACGGTGGACAATTGCTGCCGCATCCTCAATGAGAGTTCGCGAGGCCAGCGACCGATGTATACCCTTGTGGACAATCGATCCCTCTCAAAGGATCAGGCCCCTTGGTGGAACGTCGAAGTTGCAAGAGCCTTGAATCATCGCGATCAACAAAATGCGCTACGACTGAGAGATAACACCGCAGAGGCGGCAGAACTGCATCGCCTGGCGTGTAGGGCAGCCACTAGACTAGTCCGATCCTCTAAGCGCACGAAAGAGAAAAACATTGCGGATAACGCCAATGATGACTCAAAGGATTTCTGTCGCTACGACAACGAGCGTAGAATGGCTAGGAACTCAGTTGGCCCCCTAATGGATGAAGATGGTGTCCTCAGAATGTCACCTGAGGACATGGCCAGTGTCCTGAATAGCTTCTTCTGTTCAGTGCTTACAGTTGAGGGTCTCGAACGAGATACTGTTTACGTTGGGAAAGTCAGCCTCAACGACATTGCGTTCACAAGAGAGGAAGTTGTCAAAAAACTTGAGGGACTGGACTTATACATATTGATCGGTCCCGATGGACACAACCCAAGAGTTCTTAAGGAAACTCGAGTACAATTGGCGGATTCCCTAACCCACATCTTCAATTATCGATGACGAGTGACGAGGTCTCCGAAGACTGAAAAGCTGCTAACGTAACGGCACTTTTCAAGAAAGGTGACCGACAATCGCCCAGCAACTATCGACCGATCAGCTTGACGTCGATCATGTGCAAAACCATCAAGCGATTGATACGAAATCATCTCGTCGATCGCCTGGACGACAAAGGACTCATTCACGACACTCAACACGGCTTCCGCCGAAAGAGGAGTTGTCTGACGAATCTACTGAACTTCTGCAATGAGGTGATCAACGTGTACGACCGCCGCAAGGCAGTGGATGTCATCTACCTAGACTTCCAAAAAGCATTCGACAAGGTGCCGCACAGGTGACTGTTACACAAAGTCTCTAAGCTCGGCGTTGGTGGCAACGTACTTCGCAGGCTGAGTGCCTGGCTAACAGGACGCAAGCAAAAATTCTGCATCGGCCAGGCTTTGCCCGAGACCCTGTTACCTCTGTGGTGTCACAGGGCAGTGTCCTGGGTCCTATCCTCTCCCTCATCTATGTAAACGACATGGATGCGGGGCTTCTGTCTAGGATATCGAAATTTGCCACGACACAAAGCTCTGTCATGCAGCATGGAGGGAGAGAGACAGAGTTGAGATTCAAAAAGATCTCGAAAAACTCATCCAATGGTCGGAAGCGTGGCAGATGCCCTTCAATGTTGCAAAATGTACAGTTATGCACATGGGGTGTCGCAATGCCAACTTCAACCACACGATGACAGGAAGCGATCCTGCAACTGTTGACCAGCAGAGAGACTTGGGTGTCCTTATCTCGAAAGATATGAAATGGAACGCGCAGGTCGAAGAAAGTTACAAGATAGCTAACCGTAACCTTGGTTACATCTCCCGAAACTTCCTTTGCAAAACGAAGGACATAGTACTGCCGTTGTACACGTCCCTCACCCGTCCCACCTTGAGCATGCAGTCCAATTCTGGTCTCCACACATGAGGGGAGACATAGCCAAACTAGAACGAATCCAGCATCGTGCAACTAAGCTCATCCCGTAGCTACGCCACCACAGCTACGAAGATTGGCTTAAAAAGCTTGGCCTCATCACCCTTGAGCAACGAAGGCTGAGGGGCCAGCTCATTGAAACTATCAAATACCTGAAAAGATTAAACAAATTGAGTCCTGTGGGCCTCTTCGACAGAGAGCACAACATTCGTACCCGAAACAACGGGGCGAAACTTGTGGAAAAAGGTTTTGCTACGACCAAAGCGCAATCTCACAGGTTTGGAACAACTTACCAGCTGCGGTAGTTGGCTCTGAATCCGTGGATGCGTTCAAAAACGCGCTCGACAAGCACTGGGCTACGTGACTCGTTTAACCTGAGAACGACACGACCTTCCCAGGTGCTGTCGAGATTATAATTATAGCGATATAGGGAAGGAGCATGACACAGCTCTCTTCACAATTCAAGCTATCACTACTAATGAATCCATTATTAGTAACAGTAATAGCATATGTCGCTGGTAGTAGTAGTTGTTAATTATTACTCATAATTTTATCATCAGTAGCAATGTATTGATTCTTATTGCTAACCAGCTCAAGCGACTGAAAAACTTCATATTGGAACGGAATGCTTTTTACCATTAACATTGCAAGTGCAGATAGACTGATAATACTGAATTGCAAGTACAGACAGACTGATAATATCTCGATAACAATCATTCGTACAGGAATTCACCGTGTGAAAGGTGTTACGGCAACTCGCATCCACCCCTAAACCCACGCTAGGGGCACCGGTACTGGGTGTGAGCCCGTTACGGTACTCGCAATCACCCATCCCGCTAGCCTACGAAGCCATCAGCTGTCCTAACGGACAAGCAGATGCAGGGACATTGGTATCCTAAAAATCGACGCCACCCAAGAAGAGGGCTTGCTCAACTCGATGTGGCGGTGAAGACTTGGAGAGATACCATATAATTTTATTCCATATTTGTATCATTCTTATTTGGTAGGTTGAGAGCATTCACCATCACACCCCATGATAAACGAAAATCGAACCCGCACCAAGAAGAGAGCTCCTGCTCATTTTTGGGATACGGCCTAGGTTCTACGGGTATCATCCTAGATTCTACGGGTATAATCCATTGCTGAGAGGAAAGAAAGAAAAAAATGGGGAAAGATAGATAAATGCGGATCAGCGGCGCTTGCGGATGCTATGCGAAAAACACCCCATGCTATGCGAAAATCAAACCACAGCAGAAGGAGAGCGTTGCTCACCTCAACGGTACGACGTTTATTCGACAAACTTGTGCGGGTGAAGTCTGCCGGCGACCCAGCGATATTACCGATGTGCCGCGCTTACCCTCACATCTCATGATATGCAATAAATTGAACCCGCACCAGGAGGAGAGCTTGCTGAACTCTATGGTACGACGTAGATTCGACAGATATCATCCCTTGTTGAGCCAATAAGTATCTTCCTACGGAGGGACCTTGCCGACGTCATAGTATTTTTCTTCTTACTTCTCTACACTCCCTGTGGGAGAGAAAATAAAGGAGAGAATTGGGGATGACATCCATCTGTTGAATCAGTGAGTACCTTTCTATGAAAGGGCATTGTCGACAGGATGCTACTCTCTTTTGCTTTTCTTCTTCCCTTCGTGTCAGGAGGGAAAAATAGAAAATAAAAAGATTGATATTGACAGTAAATAATAACGATGCATCTCCACTTGAAAAATATAAGGCCCCTCAGGCATCTTCGCTGAAATAAATATGCACCATATCTTGGAGAGGTCCTTCTTTTATTTCTATTTGGAATAAATGTTATATGCACTTCATGCACTTGCAATATTATTATTTTGGAGATACCCCTCCGGCATCTCACCTTTAAGCTTCATCTGCACAGTGTGGACGAACTAACCATCTTCTCTCTCTTCTGTAGCACAGATCCGGGAGAGACCTGTTGCAGCTTGGCGCTGAGCGACGCTTGCCTACTAACCCCTTCTCCACAGACATTCGAGCCCACTTCAAAATTTAAACATCGGTTTTATGTTTTTTTTTTACTAAAATCTGCGATAACTGTTTTTCGAAATATATAATATTTCTGATTTTTTTCTCTTCTAAACTCGATTTTCGAGCCAACTTCAGAATTCAAAACAAATAAGAATAATTCCTGCTTTTAGAGTAAATCTTGCGATAACTTACCAGAAAATTTAAAACCTTTGTTTCCTTTGACTAAACTTGGTTCGACATTACTTCAAATTTTAATACCTTTGCCATTCTTGGACTGAAGCTTGCAATAATACCCGTTTTCAAAATATATAATACTCGTGTTTCTCTTTACTAAGCCCAGGAGTTGCCACGAGCAACTCCTCCCTAGGAGATGTCACTCTGACACTCACCTGAAGTGCGTTAGCCTTCAAGGAACTTGCAAAAAACACCATTTTTATTATTGCAGGTTCTATGACGAAGTATCAATCTAAATATATATTTATTGCTCCATTTCGGATTAAATTCTACGTGTATGCTTGTCCAAATTTAAAAATATTCGTTTCACTTGACTTTTGTCTAAATTCAAAATGTAAATACTGTTCTCCTGCATTTTGACTAACTTCTGCGATAACTATTCGTTAAACTTAAAAATATATGTCTCATTTGACTAAACTCCAGAGTTGCCTCGTGCAACTTATTTTAGCAGATGTCCTTTTGACGTCTCACATGAAATTTGAAATGCTCTTGTAAGACCAATCACATGTGTTCAGAGACTTACTCTACTGAACACTAGGGAGAACCACTCTCAGGAAACTGGGCGTGGAGCTCTCCTACATTTCCACTCATCAAAATTTCATGACAATTTTGAAAATTCCGACCTAGACTCTAGATCAGCTAAGGGCAGGTCTATCCTTAGGAGAGGTCACTCCGACGTCTCACCTTGAAGTGCAACAGCCTTCATTGAACCGCATGCGTACAGAAGACTAATCTTCTGAGCACATGGGGGAGGACCACTACCAGGGCCACTGGGTGTGCTGCTTTCCTAAATGTGCACATACTTGTCGAAATTTAATTCCCATATGCTCCATTAAAGTAAACTCCATCTGACCCAATCTCCGATGCAAGCCGACAGGCATGCGCTCGAGGAAAAGTGTGAGTCCGCTGACCGTATGGGCGTGTCCGTCTCTGCTCGACCATCTGAGATCCGACCGCCTGAAACCTGAATTCTTCACTTCCCATCTTATTCGCCCCGTTCCTGAATTGTCGTTCTGACACTCGGCCTTTTATTCTCCGGGGCTGAAATGCCCCGGGTAGTAGTGGGGTGGTGGTAGTAGGTGGTGGTGACAGTAGTGGTGGTCCTTCTCCTTTCTGTTCTTACAATCTTCCTTTTTCTGAATGTGTGTGTGAACTTCTACAGCCTTGTTGACTATCCCCCACTCTTCTTTCACTTCTTTCAAAGGAAACACTCGACATGAGCACTCGTGCTCGTTGGTTTTCCTCACTCTAATCTAATCTAATCTAATCTATCATGATAAGGATGTCACGTCACTCTCTCACCACCACATCATCGTGCTAATGATGTCTCACCGACATTACACCACAGCACCATCATGTTAAGGAAGTCTCACCACCACACTATCGTGCAGATGATGTCTCACAACCATCACACCACAGCACCATCTTGTTAAGGATGTCTCACCTCTACGTCAATGTGCTGATGATGTCTCACAACCATCACACCACCACACGATCGTGCTAATGATGTCTCAACACCATCACTCCACCACACTATAATGCCAAGGATGTCTCATCACCACAACAACATCACGCCATCGTGCTAGCATGCTTTAGTCTGTCTGTACTACAATGACGTTAAGCCGAGGCTCGTATTGCATCTCTCGCTACAACAAAACTTTTTGTCGCAACGGCGAGCTGAGGCAGAATAACAATAGGTTTTTTACAGTGATAACCCCAGGGTGTATGTATGCTCACAGTCGCAGGGGTCGGGAGCATTGCTGCTGGTCCACCGTATCAGGAACCAGTTTTTTTAGTCCCCAGTGTTTGGGAACGAATGTAAATGCCCCAGTTTATGTGAACTACAGCCTGAAAAAGGGTGTGATTTCTAGGGCGGAAATATATTCATCGCTGTCACGAAGAGGAAAAACATCAGGGAGAGGGGAAGATGTGTGAAAAAAAGGAAACTAGTTCTAGACAAGACTAAATGAAATTGTTGCTCAACAAAATTTGACTCGTTACATTTTTTTTGTATAATGTCCGCATTTTGATACCCTTACACTGCTTAGTAAGCAATTGAGATGACGCTGCTTTTGTGCCTGCTTATATGCCACTGCTTGCAATGTCACACTTTATCAGAATTACATTTTATGACGTTGGATACTCTGAGTTTAGTGAGATGATTGATATTTTGCTTCTCGTCCTGTAAACTGTCGCCACTCAGATTTGATGTTGGAAAGCGTTTGATTAAAAATATAATATTTGACCTTGGTTTTGAATTAGAAAGATTTTCAATTATTTGGAAAATGGTCGCTTCATATTGAAATGACATGAACTTGTCAATGATAACTCTGTATAAAATAGAGGGCATTAAATCTCAACAAACATTACATTCCGTGTCTATCAAATGACCAATAACCATCTTAGCCTCGCGCATGCCATGTCAAGAGCCTTCCTTCTAAGGACAACTTTGCTGGTGCTAGCTGAGCACGCGTCGATATCGCTCCAGCCAGGGCCTTCGTTACCAGCAACCCAGCCAACAACCCACATAAACCCTAACTGCCCTAATATTCCGACAATTAAGTGCTAAAATCCCCATTTGGGAGGAATTTTCTCCTGGACTTGGTCGGGGCTCTTGTGCCCGCTAATCCCCGAGCGGGATGGTTCCTGAAGGGCAAAAAGCAGCGATATTGCGTCCGGGAAGGGCCAATTGGGGCAGGACTAGGAGGGCGGGGGCTGAGTGATGGGCAAGTCTTTGAGGAGAAGAAGGCAGGATTTGTAAGAGAAGCGAGGGAGATCGTGGGCTCTGTGGAGGGTAAGGAAAAATAGCTTCAAGAGAGAACAGAATAAGAACCAGAATAGTGTAAAAGTAACAATCTCAACGAAATGAAATCAAAATGGTCCATATGTGGCAGCCGAATAAAGCCGATGATAAATAGGGCTGAGAATATTTTATATTGGACATTTAAGGACTTAAAGACTCGTAACGACACTCAACAGGAGGCGAATATTTTGACTTTGAGGCTGTGAATGAGAAAGTTTAATGACGACAATCGCAGCATATAACAAATGGATACGGGAAACCTGTATGTACTCACGTAATTCGTACACCTATATATACAAAGA
>SDVV010015437.1:0-14528 GCA_016164225.1 Gammarus roeselii | reverse complement strand
TCCTTTTGATCAGCACTCTCCCGTACAACTTACCAACAACACATAACAGACTGATACCTCTCGAGTTGCAGCATTCATTTTTATGTCCTTTGCCCTTATATAGCGGAACAATGCAGGCACTGCGCCACTCACTCGGTACCACGCCTGCCGCAAAAACACAAGTTCAGTAGCCTCACCAACCATTCGACAATCGTTACTCCACCCTTCTTCAGGCACTCGGTCGCAACTCCATCCAAACCAGGGGCTTTCCCTGCTTTCATCGCGTCCACCGCCTCCTGTACCTCTTCCCTGGTAATGTCCGCAGTAAGTCTTTGCTAATACCCTTATGTAAATAAAAATAACAAACGGATTATCCGAAAAGCTATCCGTCTGTCCGATCACTGACTTCCGTCCTACCTTACGCCCCTGGCTTTCCGTTTTTGCGCAAACCGCTGTACGCCCACTTGAGTCAAAGGTTGCAGCATTGCGCTCTACCCCCGCCCACCGCTAATTAACCCTTATCTTATTCCTTCACAGAGCATATTTGTATCACTTTTAACTACTCACCGCACTTTTTTCTCGCACCCCCTAACGCCGCATCTCTGAATGTCTTCTCCTCTTCCCCAGGCTTTGCCTCATCACATTGTTCAACATTTTTCTTTGTTCGCAGATTGGGTTGAGGGAGTTCCGTCATCCAGCTCGATGTCTCCCATCAACCACTCCGTTCAGTCGTCTCTTAGTGTTGAGGAATACGGGCCAGGCATTTCCAACTTCCCCTGTAATTCTGCCCAGACTCAAGCACACCTCATAAACTCAAAATCTTCGTCATCGAAAACTGAATCTATCAACTTCAGCTGCTTAAGTAAGCCTGCGCCTCGAGAGGATGACTCCACTGACACCGGGCACCAAGCAACCTTCTTTGGTTACTCAGACAACAACAATTGCAAAGGTCCTCTTTGCTGCAAAGACGCCAGAGAGTTGCCCGTCACAGCGAAGTGTAACTACTGCAATAATGCGACAAAGAACCATAATGGGAGTTCATCGCATTTGGGGCTGTCTGGCCTCGAATCTCAGTTTGAAAACGTAAACTTGAATCCTTCAGAAGAAGATGATGCACAGAAGCGAGGCGGTGAGGAGCAGAATCAGGCCCAACGAGAAAAGGATCTGCAGTATCTTGGCCCTGGCGGATACAGCGAGTGGCGTGGGGAGGGCAGACCTGGAGGCTGGGTTCGCAAGATGGGCTATGCCGAAAGGTTCATGACAGGATCAGCAGACTTCGGCGTGATGTCCACAGTTTATAACCTTTGGTTTGAGTCCGTTAAGGAAGTAACGTTTGAAATGATTGAGAGAACATGTTACCTCGTTGCCGGGTGAGTCTTTAGCTTGTTACTCTTAACTCACTGTCAACAATAATATTTCATTTGTGTATATGCTTCTAGTTACCAAATTCATGATCAAGAGCCTGACCAGTGAGATTGACTTCCGTCCGCCTATCTACATGAACTTCACAATCCAAAAATCTTTTGCTGAACGAGAGTTAAAATTTCACACAATGTCGTTGACATTCGAACAATCTCAGGCAAAATTAATTCCATCATCGATGTGCATTTATCTTTACCTCTCGCCAAATTGGAGGCCCTGAACATGAAAAGCGTTCCGTGAATGTTTGAACTGACCATATTCGTATTATAATATCGCCGGTTGCAACTGCGTTAAAAGATTATCTGTGGATGGATATGACTATTGAAACTATTTCTTGAACTCGATTTTACGTTTTGTAATTTATCGGTTGCAATGATGACAAGATAACATGGGGGTGAACCATGACAAGTTATTCTAATTTCAGATATTTCAAGGTAATTTAGTTCTATAATTCATTGTTAACTCTTGGTAATTGAGACCTAAAGAGACTATATTGTCGGTTGCTGATGTCTGTCCGTCATGTGTTCTGTCATACTGTACATGCTTAGGCTTCGTCAGTAATGCATTGAGGTAATTTCATGACTCGAATTAAAAAAATAGACTCAAGCTTCACGTCGGTAATTTTGAAAAATTACTCCCGTTTATCCAAAATACGAGCTTCAAACATGGATTTAATGATTTTTGACTATTGATAGAAAATTAATCGCAAGCATAGTTTTATCTCATCATTGTCAATCATATGTAGCCGTTTATTCAATGTTTGTTCAAGACCTTAACAAATGTCAAAATTTCACGTCACAATTGATTTGCGTGAAAGCTAATCATCAAAATGACTCGATAGTAATGCATGGATTTTATTGTTTGGTAGCTTGACTCTTTCCATCATTCAATTTTTTCCCCAAATCTGGTCCAAACGTAGCTATGTCCTCGCTCACGTCATAGCGCCTTGAGAGAGTGCACTGAATTATTTCACGTCAATTATTGCTGGAAGAGGCTAACCAGAGGTTATAGTTTTTCTGCTGATTAAAGATCGCTGTTATGCGTTAAAATGACTCTCTTATTTTTTTAGAACGCACCTCTAAAATGTGTTTGGTAGAAAGGCCGGACAAGGAGTTCAACTACATAGCGCAGAGCCTGAATGGGTCAATCAAGAAGTTCACATACAAACCACATTCGAACTAGATCATTCAAATTCCAATTCGAACGATAATCTTGGTATTCTCTTCAACTACTGAAGTTACTTCTATTTGATAAACTTTGTAGCGAATTCAAACATTTACGCTGCTATACAGGAAGCTGCGTTATCGTAGCTACGCTTAACTCGTGAGTGTACTAACAACCCAATTACTTTGCAGGAAACTTCCTCACCTTCGCCTTTGCGTGGGTCGACGCGATGGAGATCTTTGGTTCCAAGAGATGAAAGAACTCAAACTAGACGTTCAGGAGCATTTCACCTGCGACATCCTCCACAGTTTTGAGACTCTTCTGAAGAAGAGGTTCGACCTTGAGAATGGGCCCTTGTGGTTCGTCCGTTACGTGAGGATGAACAACAACGATACGACCAACGTCCCCGTTCTCAACCCCAACCACAAGTCGCGCTTTGTGTGCATCTTTGGCTTCCATCATAATTTCAGTGACGGAACCACCAACATGAAATTTTGTAACGTCTTCTTGAATGCGCTGAATGATGTGGTACTCGACCGACCTACTGATATGAAAGTTGAAGCAAAGTTAGCTGAACCTTTCCACGATCGGTTGGCCGACACAATGAGAAACGAACACTACGTTCGTAACAATATCTGGTTACTATATTATTTTTGTAGAAGACTTTACATAGGTATCATACAATGCGGCCACTACATTCGTAATTACACCGATCACTTTCATCAGCCCGCAGAGTGTGAAGCCACTACTCGCTTCATTCCCGGAGAACTTGACGAAGAAACCACAACAAAACTTCTGAAGAGATGCCGCGATGAGAAGGCTTCTCTGAACTCGACGTTCACAGCTGCCGCCAACATCGCACTCTACAAGATGATCTTGGACCGCGATTCGACAGTTGATTCAACGCACTTTGGTGGCATCCAGACCGTCAACATGCGACGCTATTGGACCGATGAGCAAAGCAAGGACTCGTGCGGCTGTCACATTTCTACGGTGGACGTTCTGATCCCCACTCATAAGAAGGATTTGGCAGACTTCTGGAGTTATTCTCGCAGAGTTCAGTCGATCATGGACGATGAGCTGAATGTGTCGCTGCGAGGTATTAGGTTGATGCCTATTGGAGAGAGACTACGGCTTATCCTGTACATCAACTCATTTCTTGAATGGGCGGGCTATCCTTCAACCAATGATAACCACTACTGTGTTACCAACATGGGCAACCTGAGCAAGCTTTTTCCTGGCACCGGCGAAGTGGTCGAAGTGACCAAGTTGATGAGGTCTGTTACCTGCCACTACATGCCTAACTTGTGTCAACACACCGTGCACACTTTTAGAGGCCGTCTCTGCTATTCGCTTGACTACTACACTCAAAAGATGGAACGTGAACACGCTAAGCTCTACGCCAAAACCTTACTGGACACTCTTAAAGAAATTGCAGATGCACCCTTACAGAGCCAGCTGTAATGTCTTATCGAATGGAGTTAATGCCCGAACAACTTTGTGGGAGAGTGATGGAGTTGTAAATGTACTCGGAGAGCACAAGTGTAGTTTATCACATTGCCGATGATTTTGGTACTAAGTCATCAGAAATGCTTATGACGTTCCGGACAGAGCCAAATGAAGCTTTAGAGCAGGGTGATACGAAATGTTGAAAAAGTTATCGATACAATCTGTCCGTCGAAGCTGTAATTTGGCACCCAGCTGCGCACTTGTGAAGTGTTCTGTTTCGAACAGCGTACGATTTGCCTCGAGACGAAGCTGTAGCCGTTGGGGTCAATACACCGGTCAAGATAAGAGTAGTTCAGACAATGGTGAAGTGTCTCATGGCAACTAAAACTCTCGCCAAGTAGCTCTAAAAACTGCATACATTACAAGACTATGCGAACGCATTGAGTAATGCATTCGAAGTTACTGTGAACTGCTGCTAAAAAATTCGCTTCGATGAACTTGTTAGAATGGGTGAACATTTTACTGTGCTATTCAGTGCTATTTAGGGTAGAATTTTTAGAAGGCCACTCTTTTGTGTCGGATGCAGGGGGTAAACATTGAGTGCGGATGGGATCGTAACATTTTTGCAAGCAATTTTTTCCCTCAACGCCCGCATTTCAACAACACCTCAAACGGTCTCTTTTAGTAGTACATTCTGTAATCTATAGGGACAAGAGGAGGTTGCACCACCGTATTGAAAATTTGGAACTGCATTCCCTCCAATTTTAATAACAACATCCCCCGACACTGGTTTCATCCCTCCTTTCCTAGATTTCTGTATGCAAGAGATGGCCTTAACAGATGAGTGCGCTGAACAATTCGTAAAACATCGCGCATGCCTTAGCTGACATGTGCCCTGGATATTACAGACTAGATGCATCCAAAGAAAATAATAAACCCTGGGCGGCTGCCCCCCTGGGCATCTGTTATGCTAGGTTCACGGGCCGTACGGAGTCACGGTCCAGCCGGGGGGTGAACACACTTATTTTCCTTCAGACTTTACTTTTCTTTACCCTTAACTATCTCTCCATTGCTCCTACATCCTGAATTTAATCAACTTTAATTTATCTTTATGAACGACTCTTCCTTTTTCTTATTTCTGTTGTTGCGGTCCTCATGCGTGAAATTCCTTACAACTGGTGTAGATCTCATGCGTTTTGTCTCTTCTTCATCTTCCCCTCAGCAGGTGTTGAAGCGCCTAGCCCGCACCTTAAGGACTACTGCGGATCCTTGGGGCTCTGAAGCAGGGTAGGTTGTGCGTTAATCCTCCTTACTGACACCGGGGGAGTGGTGGGACCATAAGGCCTCAGCACCTTAGGATGTTTCTGAACCACCTGGGGCACCCGTACATACCATAGACGTTCGCCGCGTAAAAGGACTTTGACTTTGCGCAATAGTAAAACTAACTCAACTATGAAGAGAAAACAAGACTTACTTGATACAGCTCTGTTTGCTGGTCTGACCTTTGGCGCCAGGAGGACAATGGTTCCAGCGCGCTAGAAAGCCTCATCCCTCTAATCTTAGCTAAACAGGTGTTGTGGCGCATAGCCGTGGCACCTCAAACGATTGCGAGCGAATCCTTAGATCTCTGGAGCTGGGGAGTGGGAGCCGCCGCTGTGTGCGGGGACACCCCACTCTCGGCCACCCTCCCACAAGAGGCGTCCGTGTTCTCTGCGGAGCTTCGCGCACTCGAACTAGCCGTCTCTATCGCCGTTGTATTCTCAGACAGTCTGAGTGTCCTCACCCAGCTTAAAACACTGCACTATGAACATTCAGTTCTACGTAAAATGCAGCACGATCTCTTTGTGATGACCGAGACGGGTCAGGCAGTGGAATTCTGCTGGATCCCCGGGAACGCGGGAATAAGAGGAAACGAACTTGCGGACTCGCTTGCTAAACTGGCACCTACTCACCAAGAACAATTTTTTGCAATACATTACCGGGACTGGTTCCCCATCATCAACTCCCATATAACATCCCGATGGGATGAAATGTGGCAACAGAGTGGACAAAAAATGCTTGCAGTCAAATCCTCAGTCGGAGAATGGGAAACAAAGTTCACTAACAGAAAAGACCAAGTTTTCATCAACCGCTTGTGCACGGGACACACGTGGATAACTCACTTCCACCTGATGGATGTCA
Source organism: Gammarus roeselii (assembly GCA_016164225.1). NCBI lineage: Eukaryota > Metazoa > Arthropoda > Malacostraca > Amphipoda > Gammaridae > Gammarus > Gammarus roeselii. The sequence continues at coordinate 8,333 of SDVV010015437.1, read as the reverse complement.
CCATAGGACCAAATGCGCCACCTTGCTCCTGTTGCCACCAAGTGGCTTTCAGCGTGGAACACATACTGATGGATTGCAATGCACTCGCGGCAGCCCGACGAGCGTTCCTAGATCCCCCGTGCAACCTACAAAACCTACTCACGAACCCAACCTACTGTAAACGGCTTATCGCTTACGGAAAACACACCGGACTATACGAAGCTGTCTAAACCTCAAACACTTGTGCAAATGAGGTGGTCTCTCCACCCCATTACGCACAAAAATAATTACACATTTTACGAAGATACGCGCTCTCTCGTACGCGCTAGTACGAGAATATGCCACCTGTGCATCTTAGGAGTTATTGTACCTCCTGTGGCACCCGTACATTTCATTGACATTCGCTTCGTAAAGGAAACTGACTTCACGCAGTAGTAAACATACCTCTAATCATGTTAAAATAAAAGATGACTTTATCTTGATGCAGCACTGTTTGCTGGTTTGACGTTCGACGCTAGAAGGACATTGACTCCAGCAGGCTAGAGAGCCTTGCCACTTTAATCTTATCTAATATGGATGGCTGACGTGATAATATGCAAAAAGTGTAATGTCGAATGTATGTGTCATGTGAACAAATGAAATTATTTTCAAATTAAATTATGGTCATTAATTATTTCCAGCCAATCTATTTAATAGTATGATTATTTTACTTTCGATCGTAGTGTTTTTAATATTGTAGCTTGTTCCCTTTTTTACGATGTACTAACAACATTTTTACCCCTGGCTGTGAACGATTTAATACAGGGAATGACTTCTGCAAATATGTCATTCTCTTCCATAACATAGTATAATATAGTTAATGTTATCAGAGCATTACTTCCTACTGGGTGACACAAGACGGGAATACGGTAAATTTTAATAGAGTACGCATCATCCTGCCACGTTATTTGCAGAGCTTCTATGAATATCCTGCAGAATTTACGGGACAATCATGGAAGCTGAATGAGTGACCATGTGTCTGATAGTTTGCGTGTATCCACAACTTATTCTGATGCAGGATTAAAATCTGTCATATATCGCGATATGTCCAGCTTCTTCTAGACTTCCGATTGCGCTGTGATTTTGAACGCAGTGGCGATACAGTCTCAGTTGTAAAGATGATCTTTGAACAAAACATTTACTGGTGTAATATAATGAAAGCTTCGCTTGCAGTCATAACGCTGTGTACCCAAGGTCCACTCAAGGCAGGTCAGAGCTCCGTGAAGATGTGCCCAATAATCTTAAAGCTGATCTACTCGAGGCAGGGCTTGACATGGCTGCGTTACAGGGTAGTCGTATCTGAGAGTGGGTATCACGCTGTCTCATCTTTTTACGTCTTTCTATGTTTGGGCTGTTATTGATTGCACTTGTTTGCTTTTTCTCATGTATCTCTAAAATGTTTTGTTATTAATTTCGATAGATGTAGGTATTCCTACAGGTTAGGATGCTTTTATAGTTATGCGTAAATATTCATTTTTTATATTGCGTCCTGCCTTGCTGACGGTTGTTCCGAGCAGTTAACACAGCTCGCACTGTGCAGGCGCTTGGGAACCTTGTTGGAAGACCAGTCGCAACTCCGTTTGAAGGATGACGAGCGACGGTCCACCTCGGAGAGGCTAGAAGAAACCTTGGCGGGGACGAACAGTGCCACTAATGTTGTCTAATTTTACTTGTTCTGTATTGATTATAAAGATTTTGGGCGGACTTTGTAAAGAAAGCGACATGGTTGAGAAAGATAAGTAGCTGATGGTTAGGCTGTAGACGCTAAGCCTCTAAGTAAGAGTTTCCATTTATTGCCCCACTTTCAAAAAACATGTAAATGTGTTCAATGTAACTGCACAGTTGTTTTATTAATCACGTGCTAGAAAGTTTTTTTTATCTTTCTTATCCAGTAATCACGTATCAGCAGATAATATTGCTGAAAAAATATACACGGAAGAAAATACAAAAGCCATAAGTTTCCTTTTTCAACCAGCTTGTGTTTAAAAATCAACGTATAATGCTGGTTTAGAATCCGTATCTCTCTTACCTCATGAGTCAAGATCGGTCGATGACTATTACAGGAGTTGGGTGGCTTGTTGGCAGTATCGTAACCAATGAGTGACAAGTGAGTTCGCATACTGTTCTCCGCGTCTAAGCTCCAAAATTTACAAGTTCTCAGGGTACAGAAACTTTTTTTTGCTGTATCAAAATGATAGCCGGTCACCGCTCTAAGCCGAATGTCGCCTCGAAAAGGTTATAGTTTTCAACTCAATTGTAGAGATTGATTATCATCTCTTTAGAGCGAGAGCAATAAGGCACCTCAGAGGGATACCCTCTGGGGAGGTCCCAGGCTCACCCGCCTTCCCGCGGTGTCCTCGTTAACCACCAAATTTCATTTGTCCCTTTGTGCAAATACGTTTTGAGTTGGAAGATCCCTCGACCGTCCCCCCCTTTCAGTACGTGTAGCTATGTCCCCTCCCCCCTTGGTGCACAGAAAGGTGAGCCCCCCACTGACACTGGGATTTAAACAAATAAACTATTACGAAAAAAGTTCATACAAAAAAACGCGACAAAAAAAGTTTATATATAAAAGAAACGTACACCAAAACAAAATTAGCTACAAGTCTTGTTATAAGATTATATTTTAGTTAACTTAAGTTAATTTTAAGAACGTATATAAATATACTTATATAAACTTCAAGTTGTATGTAAAGAAGGCCCCACCGTTATTATCCAGGACCCCGGGTAGAAGCCGGAGATCAAACACTGGGCAAGACCATGCCCTATCAGAGAGGGGCTGACGGCCCCTCCAGAGCGTCACACTCAAACCAGTTTGCGAAAAAGAATTACGAACCCCTCATGGGTTCATGTTCTCTTCGGACGAAGGCCTGTCTAACGTCTGATTCTAATCGTACGAGGTGGTCCGTTGTGGAGCACCGGATGTTGTTAAGGCCTGCATGCATTTCAAGGGAGTTGACTAGGCGTAAGTTTATTATTCCTTCGATAGTCTTACATAGGACGATAGTTAGGGCAATGGGACGATAGTTATGTGGGTTTTGATGACATTTTCCCCGCCATTGGGTGGGAAAGAATGAATTCGAAAACAACGTATTGAACACATTCAGTAGGTGCTGGCGAGCGTTGTCAGGAAGATGTTTGATCATATTGATGTGCACACGGTCCGGCCCGGGTGAGGTTTCACGAGTGTGGTCGATAGCATTTTGTAGTTCACGGAGGGAGAAAGGTTTGTTGTAGAATTCTTCAAGTACGGAAGTGAAGTCGATGTGCTCACTGTCTCTTAAGATATTTTCATTTAGGAAAGAAGCCGTATAATTTGTTAATTTCAATATTTGGCTGAAAGTCTGAGCTAGTTTGTCCGCGATGTCAGCGTAGGAAGAATAGACAGTGTCTCCGTCCGACAGTATGTGGATAGGTCGCTCGGGGCATCCTTGGATACGTGTAATTTTTCCCCATGTTTGGGAAAGAGGGGTGTTTCAGTTGATTATATTAACTAATTGGGTGCAGCTTTCTCGCTTTTTCTCCACGCTAAGTTTGCGGAACACGGCAGTTTCCCTTCTCCAGACTACTCGGTTCCTGGAGGAACGTGCGCGACGGAAAGCCTCATACATCCTTTCACGCTGGTCCATTGCTTCTTGTACCTCCAAGCACCACCAAGGTTTTGGGAAAGATGGTTGAGGGTAAATATTGGGGAATACATGCGACAGCTGCACTTAGGAATTTCTTGTATAGATGTATGACAAGATTAGATTAGAGTGACAAGGCTTTCTAGCGCGCTGGAGTCATCGTCCTTCTGGCACCGAATATCAAACCAGCAAACAGTGCTGCATCAAGTTAGTCTATGTTTTGCTTCATTTTCTATGTTCGAGTTAAGGTTTACTACTGCGCAAAGTCGAAGTCCTTTACGCGGCGAACGTCTATGGTATCTACGGGTGCCACAGGTGGTACCGGAACTCCTAAGGTGCTGAGGCCATATGGTCCCATCACTCCCCGGATGGCAGTAAGGAGGAATAACTCACTTTCTACTCTGCTTCAAATCTTCAATGATCCGCAGTAGTCCTTAAGGTGCGGGCTAGGCGCTCCAACACCTGCTGAGGGGGAAGACGAAGAACATACAGAAAATAGGGATCCCATGCATGAGATCTACACTAGCTGTAGGGAATTTCACGCATGCGAATAGCAAAAATTTGAAGAAGAAATTATAGTCGTAGAAAAAGGTTGCATGAAAAAAAGAGCGCAACTTAGCTGTTATTTGCCACCCGAAAGGAGAATAGTTAGAACAGGTCTGTTGGTGCGTGCGTGTGTGTTTGTGTGCAGCGACTATTAGGAGAGTTGTTAAGAAGGAGTCAGAGAAAAGTTAAAGGAAATTTGAACTAAACATATGATGCAAATGATGTGAATGAAAAGTCAAGCAAATCAGGATGGGGAAGAAAAGGAGAAATAGATAAGGGTGAAGAGGAGAGGAGTCTGAAGGGAAATAAGGGTGTTCACCCATCCGGTTGGACCGTGACTCCGTGCGGCCCGTGAACCTAACAGATGCCAAGAGGGGGAGATGTATAACAAGGTCGCGCTCTGAAATATCTTCGAGCAGGCCCCCCACATCGTCCCGTGCGACATGTGTCGAGTATTCCTCCCAGCTGGCTTTCCGGTAGTTGAATCGAAGTTTTTGTGCGTCGGGATTGTTTGGCGGGTTAGTGAGGAGCGATATGATCACTGGGTTGTGATCACTGTCATGTATTGAAGGCACGACTCCCCAAACGAGTTGAGGAGCTGGAGTATGGGAACAGATTGATAAATCGATAGCAGTTTCACTTCGAGTGTGATCCGTGCGGGTTCTTCGTTGTTGAGAAGGACCAGGTTGTGAGTGTCTATGGTGTTGGCCATTATCACTCCCTTGGGGTCTGTTCTCACGCATCCCCACACCTCATGGTAACTGTTGAAGTCTCCAGGGAGGAGTACGGGATGATGCAGTTGGTTGAGCAGATTGGTCATTAGTGCCTCCGTGAGGTCGTGGTTTCGTGACGAGTAGATATATGCCACTGTAATTGGTCTTGAGATACATATCTTCAATGCAACAGCTTGGAGTTCTGTTCTCAGAGGGGGGAGGTGACGAGGTATGCTTTGATGGACCATAAGTGCCACTCCGCCACGTGCATTCACATTAGTGTGACTTTCGCGACGGTGTATGACATATTGAGGTATTGTGAAGGTGGCTGTGTCATGGAGTTTGATCTCCTGGAGGCCTACCACCAGATTTGATTTGAACCTCATTTCCACCAGAGCCTCAACGTGAGTCATAATAGGCTCCCTCGTAGGGTGCGACCGTCGTTGATTCAGGTAAGTTCGCACGGCCTCGCGTGCAATAATTTTAGTCATGTCAAAATGAAGTCAGTTCATATTTCAATTGTGGCATCTTCGCGTACTAGCGCGTACGAGAGAGTAACAAGTTAACGCGTATCTTCGTAAAATGTGTTGTTATTTCTGTGCGTAATGGGGTGGAGAGACCAACTCACTTGCACAGATGTTACGGGCTTAGACAGCTTCGTATAGTCCGGTGTGTTTTCCAAAAGCGATTAGCTTCTCACGGTAGGTTGGGTCCGTGAGTAGGCTTTGTAGGTTGCACGGGGGATTTAGGAACGCTCGTCGGGCTGCCGCGAGTGCGTTGCAATCCATCAGTAAGTGTTTCACGCTCATAGCCACTTGGTGGCAACAGAGGCAAGGTGGCGCGCTTTGTCCTATGTCGACATCCATCATGTGGTTGTGAGTTATCCACGTGTGTCCCGTGCACAAGCGGTTGAAAAACACTGGGTCTTTTCTGTTGGTGATCTTTGTTTCCTATTTTCCGATTGATGGTTTGACTGAAAACATTTTTTGTCCTCTCTCTTGCCACATTTCATCCCATCGGGATGTTATATGTTAAATTGTTCTTGGTGAGCAGATGCCAGTTTAGCAAGTGAGTCCGCAAGTTCGTTTCCTCTTATACCCGCGTGCAGTCAACCACCAGAGGCTTATGGGTGGAGATTAGCGATAACAATTCATCTTTCTTGCTTCTAAGTCTTCGGCAATTCCACTGAAGTATTGAGTTGTGTTTCATTTCGGATCTGTTTCACGCCCAGATCTTGATTTGGAGCGGTCGCGTGGTTTGTAGGAACTTTCGTGGTGTTCGTGTCTATGAGGCGCAGGTGTCCTAGATCGAGAGCGTTCGCAAGAGGGTCCGCTTTCTGTAGAACATGATCTCCTAGACTCCACTCCCTGCGTTCTCGGCTGTGAGCGCTCATTTAGAACGAGGAGGACGAAGGAGTGCGATCATCGTGTTTTCTTCTTGAGCGAGTGTGTTTCTCTTCTATGTTTTTTTTTTAACATTTTGGTGGGCTGAGTAGAAGTCGTTGGGATATTTGAGTCGAGTGCAGTGCGTGGTCGATCAGTTGTTTCGGGTGTCCGTTCTCTGTTGAAGATTGTCAACGCGTCCTCGCGCCGGCGATGGTCGTTCTCACTTGTGAGATGTTCTGGTGTCGGGTATGTTATCTGAGGGTTGAATACCTCAATTTGGATGTCGCTGGGTGCAGTCGCAGTTAAGACGGTCAGAAGTCGTTCAACACTCTGATTGAGGCGAGCTGTGGTTCGTGGACTGTTGCTAATCTTTTTGTTTCGTGGCGAGAGGGCGTCGTGTACCCTGCGGTCGTCGTCGGAATCTTCGTCTCTTCGCCTTTTGACTTTCAGGTTATTGAACCTCTCCTTGTGGTCGACCGAGGTAGCATCCATCGAAGTGCTCTCCTGGGCACTGATGGATTCGTTGCTTGGGACGCCCGCCTCTATTATGAGGGCGGTCGCTGGGCTGGTTGAGGTATTGTTATTACTGGATAGGGGTGTTTGGATCATAGTAATAGTTTTTGTTGACGGTACGTGAGTGTCGTCTGGTGGGGTAGACTTAGTTGTAGATTTAACTGCTTTGGCGTAATTTAAATTACGTCAGTTTGGATTTTTGTCGTAAAAGATTAGATGGCATGTTTTCGTGTGATTCTGCGGTCATTTTGTATGATTTTCATTGCTTTTTGGTCCTTCTGCTTTGGGCAGTTGCGGTCACCTGCCTCATGGAGGCATGAGCAGTGGTAGCAGTTAGGTTGATGGGCTGTGCAGTCCTTTCGGTCATGCTCGCCGGCGCACCTCATACAGCGTTGGGGTATGTATGGCTAGCAGTATTTGATGACGTGGCCGTATTCCAGACATTTTATGCACATTGCAGGCCACGTCGCCACTGAGTAAACTTTTGTTTTTCCCTGTTCGCCCGGGCTTACTATGAATTCCGGTGTGTCACGTCCTGTAAAAGTGATTTGATATGCAGTGGTGTGGATGTTTCGTGGTTTGATCCATTTTGCTAGGGAAACGTTGGTGACGCCGTAAACCATTGCTACACTTGCTGCAAAAGAACTTAGGTCAGTTTTGGGAGTGTAGTTGGAAGTGTATATAGTTCGTCTTGTAGCATTGAGGAACGGATGTATTCCGACAGTTACTTTGTGTTTGTCTATTTTGTTAAACCTTTGTATAGCGTTGCTTTGCTCGAAATTTACGACGTTGGCCAGATACTTCTTTCCCTGTCGGTTTATGTTTATCGGTCTGCCTCCCAGTTGTTTGGAGAGCGAGTTTATCATGGTGAATGGGTTCATTGAGGGCGCAACTTTGTTTGCACCGCTATCTACAAAGCGTTATGAGGAAGTGGGTAGGAAATGATACTGATCTTCTCTCCTGGGTGGGAGGGTCAGCCTGGGGGGAGCGAATCGCGGCCGCAGCCTCTCGTCGCCCGACTTTCGGTATTGCAGGATCTCCCTCTCAATCTTATCCTGGGGGCAGTGTCCGTGTCCCGTAGGGTGGCCGTTTACTTTGCAGTAAAAGCAGTGAGATTCTTCTAATGGACCCGACAAGGGATCGTCTCGTTTATCGTGATCGTCTTGGGAGCAGTGTGAGCATCTATGCTTACCGTGGCAATCTCTGCTCGTGTATGTATTTCTGGCATTTATGGTGTCATAACGCTCCCGTGCCACATAATAACTGAGAACCCCCGCTATAGCACAGATTGGTCCCTAGTTTGTGCTGGGACCTTAAACCGCACGTTTGCTTTGACTAAACATTTGAGGTCGTGTAACGTTAAAAGTAAACTCGCTATAGCCAGCTAATAGGTCAGCAAGAGTGAGCCCCCTAGGCCCCTAGTAGTTAATATGACTGCGAAACGCGGATTAGTGAAGGATTATAGATAGGGGTTAATTAGCGGTGGGCGGGGTGGGGGGTAGGACGCGATGCATGCACCTTGACTCACCGAG
>SDVV010015436.1:0-14528 GCA_016164225.1 Gammarus roeselii | reverse complement strand
CATACATATACATACATACACACATATACATACATACATACATACATACATATACATATACATACATATATATATATATATATCTTTACCTTCTTCTGAGACTGGAAATCGTAAGCCCTTACATATAACATCATGAGCCAGACTGGGGATTTGGAGGGCACCTTTTATATTTCCTTTTGTAATTAATTTTAATGATTTACCTTTAGGGTTTTGAATTTAAGGGATCCCATCTTGCCATCGGCCATTGTCTTCAACACTGTCACGTCTATGGCGTAGCTACAGTTGCTAGAACTAAACTTCATCTAAAGTATCCTACCTAAGAATTGAACTGTTCGAGGTGCATTTTCCGCTTACAACTAAAGAGCTCAGCTACAAACAAGCTGAGAATCCGTGGATGACACCTGGTTTACTTGCCTCACAAAAAGAGAAGGACAGACTGAACCGTAGAAACAAAAGGCATCCCATCACTCGTAGAGATGAATTTAAACGATACAAAAATTCGTTCACTAAACTGACAAATATTGCTCGCGAAAACTCTATCCAAAATTTGATAGAGACCTCTCAAGGAAATAGCAAAAAAGTCTGGAAAATCATAAGCAACCTTCTAGGAAAAAACCAACAGAGTAATTCGGATTCAATTATTATTGATGACGAAGTCATCACTGATCCTCAAACGATTTCAAATGCTTTCAAAAATTACTTCAATAGTATTCCCAATATTCTAAGTGAATCAATTATCAGCAACAACATCCCTTTTGAACATTATTTAGGGAATGCTATTCCTGAACAGCCAATCTTTAACACTACCGGCTCAAACAAAGTTAAGTAAATCATTAATGATTTAAAAAATAGTTGCAGCACTGGCTGGGATAACATCCCAGCCAATGTAATTAAAGCTATATCTGGAACTATTGTAGCTCCCTTGACCCAACTTATCAATAAGTCTCTCATGCAAGGAGTCTTTCCTGATGCACTCAAAATCGCTAAAATTAGTCCAATATATAAAAATAAGAGCAAAACAGACATGAAAAATTATCGCCCAATATCAGTCCTGCCCGTCTTAAGCAAAGCTTATGAAAACATATTTTATGCCAGACTATGTACTCATTTGTCTCAAATAACCTACTTAGCCAAAATCAATTTTGTTTTCAAGCTTTCAGGAATACAGAGCATGCTTTATCAAAATTTGCTGGAGACGTTGTTGAAGGGTTTGACAGTGGTAAAGTCACCGTTGCAATTTTTATGGATCTTAGCAAAGCTTTTGATTGCGTGAATCATGAGATTTTAGTTGCAAAGTTACATAATTTTGGAGTTAGTTCCATCGATAAGAGTTGGATAAAAAGTTATCTTCTTGATAGAAAATACCTAGTGACTTGGAATAATCAATCATCATCTGCCAGTACGTTAAATATAGGAGTTCCGCAAGGGTCGATCCTGGGACCTTTGCTCTTCCTTATATATATTAATGACATTGTAAACACTAGCAACAGGTTATCCTTTGTACTTTTTGCAGATGATACTACAGTTTATTCGACCGGGAAAAACCTCAACGAAACTATTACTAATATAAATAATCAATTGGTTCACATTTCAAACTGGTTCACATCCATCAAGCTGACGCTTAATGTTGACAGGACGCAGGTCATGATATTTTCCAGGAGGATGATACCTATTCCTAACACACAAGTCGAATTGAACGGTCAACAGGTGGTATATGTAGCATAAACAAAGTTTCTTGGTGTTATCGTAGATCAGCCACTTAACTGGAAAGATCACGTCTCATTTGTGGCCGGGAAATTATCCGAATCATGTGGCATCCTATACAAAATTAGAAATCGTCTTACCACTCCTGCTAAAAGGCTTTTGTACTATAGCCTTATTCATCCTTTTCTGACGTATTGTGTAAACGTGTATGCATCTACCTACAGAACAAACTTAAGACCTATCGTTCTTAGTCAAAAGCGTGTCATCAGAACACTATCGCATGCTAGCAGACGTGACCACACGTTGCCTCTCTTTTGTCAATGGAACATTCTCCCACTGATTCAAATCATTAACTTTTCCGCTGCAGTGTTTGTCTACAAAGCTTTGAATCATTTAACTTACATTGATTACAGTTTTTTCATTAGAGATAATCCTATGTATGATCTACGCAACAATGCGGATTTGCAAATTCCCCGAAATTCGTCAACACAGTCCCAACAATTTTTAAAATACAGAGCTGCTAAAACCTGGAATTCAATTACCATCGATATAAGGACTGGCAGAAGTATTGCTACCTCTAAACGTAAACTAAAATTATACCTGTTTGAACTTGTACGTGCAGAAACTCTTGAATTGTAATTTACTTCTGCTATGCAGTTTACCGTGTCAACTATTTGTGTTTCAACATTTCATCTATAGATGCTTTTATTTTGTATTTATATATATATTTTCTCTCGCCTCACATGCTCAAATTTCCAATTATCTTGTTCATGTAGAAATCCGTCCATTTACTGTACCCATCGATTATGACTGAAATATTTCTTCCCTGTATGCATATGTTAATTTGTCATGCTAACTATGCAGTTAGTTTCAAATTGGTGCCATCGTACGCCAAACAATGTGTGAGTAATGTAATAGACAACCTCATGTTGGACATTTTCTGCTCTCAATCAAAGTAAATGACAGTTGAAACAGTAAATAGTCATGATAAAGTAAATGTCGGTGATCAGACTTACTCTGCTTATTTTTCTTGAAATTGATGTTACAATGTAATGCTTGCATCTGTCTCGACGTATTAAAAAGTGGAGGGTAGAAGATGTCCTCCAACAATGTCCATCGGTTGGTCCTTACTCTTCAACCCTAGTTTTAAGTTAATATTAAATTTACCTAGGTAGCAAATGTTGTCTTCAGAACAGCTCACGCTGACGAAGACTTGGTACGTATCATCTGTGTATTCTTATATTTCTGTTATTTTGTCAACATGTCATTATGCCTGAATAAATTTTAAATCCTTTAAAGAAGGGGTTAGTATAGGCTACCTAGAGTTCTCCTTGGCTACAATACTTCTAGTCGTTGGGTGTCTTAATCTAAAACCTTAGCGCGGCATTTTGAGCCCGCCGCACCTTAGCCGTTGTCGGAGCTATGGACGTGTGTCCGCTCTGCACTGATTTCAAAACACAACCAGCTCCCTCGGATTAGGGGGAGCCAGCTTGACCGGCAAACACGCCATCTAGCGGCCGATAGGTGCAGGCCTACTCGCTTACATTGCTCCGACCACGGTTTAACGCTTCCACTCGAAAGATTATATCTAGCTACTGTACTATAATTAATTCTCATTATCTCATGCGTAGAGATTTACCTTGAACGTTACTTATTTGCATTACTTCAATCTCATTTGTTTACACGTCTAGTATGATTCGAGAGAAAGGAACCGAATACAGCGGTTGAAAGACCGGGGATGAAGATAGTGGGGGTTTCCACTATCCCCACCTCAGGAATGCCAACCGATGACCACCAGACTTCCTCAACGAATCGAATACACACACAGGTTAGCAATTGGAATGTCTCAATTGGCAGGGTATGAGAAATGTTTTCCACAGCTTGAATGATATCCTTGGCCATTACCTTGATAGCATATAGACACAACATTGGTCTACCTTATTTAAAATCCTTTGTCGGTTGAAATTGTGCCTCGTCAAAATGTTTCCGGAGCTTATTCTGGACACCATTGCTACCAAGTTTAACAATATTTATGCCATTTGCCATTTTTTGATGACTGAAAAAACTGTCAATCATTTGACAATGTAATCTCCAATGAAAACCAGTGTTCAACACAATAATGGTCAACACAGGATAAAAATTGAAAACTGAATCGCCAAACATCAACACTTATTTCCAGTCATCTGCCAATTGAATTCCTGTCTTAAGAAATTATTTCAAGTCACTTTACCCTGGAAAGTTCACTACTTCTTCAAGTTTGAAACAAATCAAGATACAATAATAATTCTCCGGCAACATTAACAGCACTGTTGTGACCAGGTAGGACGGCTTCCATCGGCCTTCAACCCTATTATAAGTGGAAGTTGTCATACTACTAACAACGAAATTTCCAGTTAGGTATCTGCATTGTATATGTGCCAGTAGAAAACTAGCTCTTCCCAATGACATTTTGAAAATCATAAAATTACCATGACCTTGGACTTTACACCACCATGCTATTTTGTAATATTATTTACTCTCCAGCGCAGGACATTATTGAAAGAAGCACGACAGCAATTCAGTTTAACCGTAGCTAAATAATCTATGTCATAATTAAAGCTACTAATCTTCATCCACGTAAGTATGAAAAGAATAATAGTAATTTCCTGAATCTCTGGGAAATATTTCTGACATCATCAATACAATTTTAATCACTGCCTATACCTTTATATTCAAACTTTGTTCACTGGGCACTTAGCATTTTCAAAAATGGCGCCTAGTAGGCCATGACACCTTGCCACTTGCCATTTCCAAACTCTGGCGCCTGGTCCCCCGTCCGGTTCGATTGGACCAAATATGTAGGGTTTTTCATGCTCTTAATACACAAATACGCATTACACAATGAAACACGTTGATGATATCGTATTGTGGAACTTATTTTGATTTGACGGCGTCATGTATCGTGAAGATGGCGGTTCTCGGATGGATCTTCGGAGTCGATAGTCACTAATGTAACTACAATGATGCTAGGACTATCTACATTCGACGTTCACTACCAAAATAATGAGGGGTTAGTAGAACTGGCTAACCTCTTATGTAGACTACTCTAAAACTCCAGATGTCCTCCGCACTATGGCGACCCAGGAGCTTCCAAAACAATATACAAGTTACAGTTTTCCTTCCATTGGCGAGGCATTGTGGGATTTCATTTCCTACAATTATTCATATAAACAATAGTAGGTTTTCTATTATTTATACTGTCTAGAAGAAAAAGTCTCATGAACGCCTGATAACGCCGCCACGATCCAAAAATGTCTCTATTAGCTCAATTTAATTCAGTTGAATTATTATTATCGGTTGCAATTCCGATAAAAAAAAATTTGCGTCCAATTCTTGATTCACTTGCAGTTAGAAACACAGCTTTTTAATTTACTGGTTCTGTTTACATGTTCACGTTATTACATCGTGATTGGTTCAGTTGAACTTGTTTCCCGTTGCAATAGTGAGTAGATGTGCTTCAGAAGACCTTTCTTGACGTTGCAATAGTGGTCAATACAACAATAATAGGAACCACGACCTAATGTGTACTCGAAACCCTTCTGTTGCTTGCGGTCAATGACGACGAGGCTATCTTATTTCATTAATCAATAACTTCAAGTCTTTGTTCAGAAATTTAGCTATTTGGTCCAATGGAGTAGGAGTGAAAACCCTATGATACAAAATAAATTATATTCAGTGCATTAAACCATATTCAAATAGTTTGCCTGCAAAAGTTTTAGTCAGTAATGATGGCGAGAGTTTTCCATATTTCTTGTTATTTGTGATTGCTTTTGTAAGAAACTAGGGAATCAACTAGTTTTAAAACAAATCCGTGTTATTAATTTTTTTTGTCGAAATTAAAATAGTTCTAATGTTTTACTAATCACGAATAATTGTAATTAAATACCTCGTTACATAATTCGTTGGGTTAAACATTAAAATAAATACATATCCGAGTTGGACTCCCGTCACGATCAATTTGTCTGATTTTAGATGTAATTTTACATTATGAAGAATTATGCATTTTATAAAAAAATATTACATCCTCTACTCACTCCTAGTTACAATTACTTTAATTTAAAACTGCCATTTTATCATAATTTTACTCTATTTTCTCAGGGTCGACAAACTTTGACTGGTGACTGTTCAGTCGATGTCAAAATTTTACCTTCCGGGCAACTCAGTCTGTATTATGCGTTTAGACTCGTCATTTACAGATACTGCAAAAGTACATTCTGCGGCAGGTGAAATGGCAATAAATACGTTATAATAGATTATCCAAGGAAATTGAACACAGATTAAAAAATTCCTGATCACGAGAAGATTTGAAATCTCGGAATCTAAGGTGGAATTTTGAAGTGTTTTCTTAGATCATTCATTCATCGAGCCCCTCGAGAGGTCAAGATGAAATATTGAGAAAACGCAGGCTGTCTGCCATCATCGCCAAGCCGGCGAAGGGAGCGCTCGTCCAGTGCTCGGCACCAAAATGCAGAATTTCAAATGAAACGTGAAAAGTCGATACATCATTCTAGACGTTGTTCGAGTGACGATAATTCGAGTGGATGGTTTAATTATCACCCAATTAGAGTCAGATGCTAGCCAATCCCGATCAAGTATGCAAAATATTGCAGTCAGATGCAAGTCAATCCCAGTCAAGTATGCTGGATGTTGTTGTCAGACGCAAACCAATCCCAGTCAAGTATGCTGGATGTTGTTGTCAGACGCAAACCAATCCCGGTCCAGTTTGCCAGGTACTGCAGTCTTCGATCAGGTATGCTGTCAAATCTGCTGGGTGAGTGGTTGACAAGCTGATTGGCAGATGATGCACACAGCACGTCGTCGTTAGCTCGGGTGGTTTAAAGGAAGCATCAGTCTCTGCGTGCACCGCGGCCTCTGCATGGGGAACTTGAACGGCCCCATCGCATAATTCGTGCAACCAATAACACTGTGCGCAATTCCTGCTTTAGTTGCGGTGATAATTTGATGCAAGCTCAGGAATCGATGTTTAAGTTTTAAAGAAGAAGAGTCTGAGACATTTTTCCTAGAAATTATGACAAGGAAGTGTGATACATCTAGTGTTCAAGATTGGATAGGATTAATTGCAAATTTGCAAGCCCAGTCGCCTGTCCAGTTGCCTGACAGATTCTTAGCACACTTTCCCGGTTTAGATACTGCAGTACTGTCGAATAAAAAACAGTATAAAAAGGTTATTCATACACAAACGTTATGTAGTTCTTTAAAAAATAAATTTATTCACAAATTTACACTATAGTATTAAAATTCCGAAGGATTAGAAGGAAAGACCATACAATTAACGGATATTAAATAACTTCGTGGAGCTCCTCACAACTTGTAACTGAGTAATTGGGATCGTGTTTGAACCGTAGGGACGCATCTTACTTTCGTGGAGCTCCTCACAACTTGTAACTGAGTAATTGGGATCGTGTTTGAACCGTAGGGACGCATCTTACTTTCGTGGAGCTCCTCACAACTTGTAACTGAGTAATTGGGATCGTGTTTGAACCGTAGGGACGCATCTTACTTTCGTGGAGCTCCTCACAACTTGTAACTGAGTAATTGGGATCGTGTTTGAACCGTAGGGACGCATCTTACTTTCGTGGAGCTCCTCACAACTTGTAACTGAGTAATTGGGATCGTGTTTGAACCGTAGGGACGCATCTTACTTTCGTGGAGCTCCTCACAACTTGTAACTGAGTAATTGGGATCGTGTTTGAACCGTAGGGACGCATCTTACTTTCGTGGAGCTCCTCACAACTTGTAACTGAGTAATTGGGATCGTGTTTGAACCGTAGGGACGCATCTTACTTTCGTGGAGCTCCTCACAACTTGTAACTGAGTAATTGGGATCGTGTTTGAACCGTAGGGACGCATCTTACTTTCGTGGAGCTCCTCACAACTTGTAACTGAGTAATTGGGATCGTGTTTGAACCGTAGGGACGCATCTTACTTTACTTTCCTAACTGAACATAAAAACCCGAATCTTTACGTAACTTGCCATAACGAAAGAGCTATCAAAGTGAGTTTAAAATACACAATCCCACTGCACTGTAAGCTGATGACACAAGGTGTAGTGATCTGACATTGGAATCTCTTACATAACAATTGGTATGAATTATTCTTCATTCAGACTTACAACATAAAACTTTGGTTAGCTAAGAATGGGGCGGTATGGGTGGGTATGTATGGGAGTAAGAGAGTCACCGTCATAACAAACAAACAAACAAATCTTTACTCCACCTAAAAACTTTATAATATTATTGGGAAACGGTAAAACAATCCATAATATGCACAACAAATCTAGACTGCGTATAAATTCTTGTATGCTAAGACTATCAAATCGGATTAAGTAGCAATATAGAGTTCATCACGTGTAACTGAGCAAATAAATACAAGCATGAATGAGATGAGTACACTAACACAATAAATATATGAACAAGAGAATTCTAGAAAACGTGTAATGATTAGTTAAGATGATCAAATCGAATTTAGTAACAACATTGAGGGCATCACAACGTGTGACTGAGTGAATGAGACTGTGTTTGATGGCAGGGTGCGTCTTTAGCCTAAGAATTGCGTTCATCGCATCGTGTAGCCGAATAAATGGAATCGTGAATGAATGGTACAGTACAATTTACTTTTCTATCTGATCATAAGTACCAACCCTTCCGGAACAAGTCACAACCAGAGGAAATAACAATGCACAATTAATATGCGTTTTGACCTGTTATGTGTGGATCCACGCGAGTTGGAGAGCCTTTGCCAAACATGCCCATAAGGTCTGGGCCGGGCATATTTATAAAACTGCGTGTGAGGAGATTCCCAGTCGTTACGTGACGTAGAATAACTGTTTTACAGAAATTCGAAATTAGAAGATATAAATTTCATTGTATGTTCTATAATCGGGCAAAAGCAAAAGCAGAAAAAAATGTTGGGCTTAGTACGGAAATGGTTCAATTGTGTTGCGCTAACCATTGATCGTTTTACATTCCAATCAGAGATGATTAGTTTCTAGGGCCAAAACAATGTCAAGGGTCGAGGTGAGAATAATACAGCTATAGTACAAATTTATTTGAATAACGTGTTTCTTTTTATTCGAAGACATAGACAATGAGAAGTCACGAGAGCAAAATATTTGAAATTCTGTTTGTGTTGTGTTTTCAAAATGATGGTGATAATGCTCAGCGCCAGCCGCAGAACATTGTTTTTCATTATTAGTTCCTGGTTAATAACCACCAATTGTTTCACTCTGTCATCCCCTGTCGACGGACAATCACTAGAGTATTGTATTTCTGCTTCTTTGAATGTC
Organism: Gammarus roeselii; assembly: GCA_016164225.1. Lineage (NCBI taxonomy): Eukaryota > Metazoa > Arthropoda > Malacostraca > Amphipoda > Gammaridae > Gammarus > Gammarus roeselii. The sequence continues at coordinate 5,479 of SDVV010015436.1, read as the reverse complement.
AGCCGGCAGATTGTTGAAATATGGGACCTGAAATTGTGAAAGCTTTTCCATCAGTATTTGTTCATTTGAACACGGTGTTAATATTTCTTTCCGTGTTGATCGTTGATGGGTATACTAGTCGACAACACACCACCGTTTGAGCAGGAAAGCTAATTTTTAATGTTAAAAACTCGTATTGCTTCACTAAGCTCCAGTCGTTCGTGGAAGTTCAACCAGCCGAGTTCCTTTAGAATAGGCGTCACGTGATCTCTACTTCTGAAGTTCCCATCATGGGCTACTTTTGCAGTGAAGTTTATGCTGCGTTGAATGTTAAGAGATATGTTTTCTTGCTCATACCCCACATGGTGAGGCAGTGGTTTATATGTGCAATAATACGAGTGTTAATTACAAGAAATTTAGACTTAAAGCAAAGTTGTTTCTGCGTTCGACTGAGAAACAAGAGTGTACCAGACAGTTTGGAACAAAGCTCCTCAACATGATGTCCGAAAGTCATATTTGGACCATGCCAAGCTCCAAGACTTTTGACTCTGATTTCGAAAGGGATCTTTACGCCCCGTACAATCACCGACAAAATTATCGGGTACTCTCCGTATATTTGCTTTGGATCCCAGAATAAGGCCCTGGGTTTCATTTGTATTAACTTTGAGCCCATTTGATGAATAACAGGCATTAATATGATCAATGCTCTTTCCGCATCCTTTTTCTATATTACTAATTTGTTTGCCGGTCCAACAAACATCAATTGGACGCATGGAAGCCGTGCAATAAGCAATATTTGAAAAAATCCACGGAGGGATTTTTTTCAAACAAAACGCTTGGATAGTTGAGCGTGCAGGTACAACGTTATACGGCAATTATATTACATAAGGAACCTGGAAAAGTATCTTTAAAATTATAGTGCATTACTTGCAGGATATATAATTAGTCAGTATAATTTTTAGGAAATTTTCATTATACATACAAAAATTATTGATTCTGAAATTATATTTGAGGTGTTGTCATGCATCTTCGACTTACAATTCAATCTTTCAAGATAAGATACTGTCCAACTCTGAGCTCACATGAGATGATACCGAAGTCACGATCCCCTGCTTAGTGAAGTTGCCCATCGACCGTTTTCTCAGGTGCAAATCGCATGCATTGAAGAAAGTCTTGCTTACCGAAGATTTGAAGAATAACTATATAAAGACAGGTGGTTCGAATTATTCATAGGCAGGCAATAAATAAAGCATAAAAATAAAATAACAATTAATTATTCACACACGGTATGTTACTCCTATGGAACACCAAAGTTTAACACAATAAATAAATGAAAAGTACATTGGCAAGGTAACAACTTGTAACTGAGTATCTGGGGCTTTGTATGAACGGTAGAGAGGCATTTTACTTTCTTAGCTGTTTCCCACACATGTCACTATGAAAGTGCCATCAGGGTGATTTTACAGTGCTAAATAAATATGCACTGTATCCTGTTGACCTGGGTGTTACGATCTGAAATTGGATTCTTTTATATAACAATTGGTTAGAGTAAGAATTTTTATTCTGAATTTATTGGATCGCAATGCGACGATATGAGAGGGTCTATGTGAGTCAGAGAACCACTGCTATAACAAGAAACAAATACAACTTCTTTGTTATAATAAAAAAAATGTTTATTCATACACGAGTGGTAAGTTATTCTTTTGGAACAATAAATTTATATTCAAATCTAAAATAAGTATAATGACAAGCTACGAATTTGTAACTGTGTAATTGGGGCGATGTGTGAACGGTAGGGAGGCATCTTACTTTCTTAACTGTACATATGAGCACAACTCTTTGAAACATGTCACGACGAAAGAACTATCGAGGGAAGAAATGAAGTACACAATAAATATGCGTTACATCCTGACGACAGAAGGTGGTATCTGATATTAAAATCTTTTTCATAACAATTGGCAAAACTTCTTAGTTCAGATCCACATCGTAAATCTTTGGGTAGTGAAGAATTTGATGGTTTGGGTGGGTCTATGTGAGTCATAGAGCCACTGGCATAACAAACAAACAAGCAAAATATCTTTATTATTGCACAAACCGGTGTGGTATTCTTAAGGGCACGGTGGCACAATGCATACATTTGCACAAAAAATCAGGTTACGTATGAAACAATACATACATTTGCACAATAAATCTAGAACTCCCATAGAACAATGAATAAATATGCACAATGAATCTGGAGTGCATGTAATGATATGGAATAGACTATGAAATCGGATTAGGTGACAATACAATACATGACGAAAAACAGGGGAAACTTTTCACAGAAACTATGAAAAAGAACTATTCAATTCAATTGGGAAATTATCGGATGAGCACAATCATTAAACAAAAAATGCCAATTGCCTTGTAATGCTCCGTTATAAGATATGCAAAACCAAAACCAGCATCCACTTCAATTGTGTTAACATTTGGAAATCGACAAATCCTGTTTACTGACAGAATGTTTCTCTTTCACTCATTAAGTCACGACTGTAAGAGTTATGCTTATCATCTTACTAGCCCATCAATTATTTATTATCGCTTTATTATTTTCTCTAAGTTTCTCAATCGTATCTGAATTTGTATTCTTGTTAGAAGCAGATGAATCACTGGCTCAACAACCTTGTGGTATATTTGAAGATTCATTATTTCAACGTTAATAGGGCTCTTTTATCAAATTGTGCCAGGTATTTAACTGTCCTTGTGTTTGATTCCAGTTGTTGTTTATAGGCCTAATACATGAAGATGATTTCATTTTTAGGTATTTCAGGTTAGGTAAAATAAATAGGTTAGTACGTAAAGATTAGGTTGACCAGAGGCTCTAAATAACGTGAATAGGGCCTTCAATTATGTACCTTGAAATATCATAACAGTAAAATGAAATAACATGTAAATTGTACAATCTTGTTGTAATTAACTGTTTAAACTTTTTCAAATAACCGAGTATATTTAAAGTACTTAATAAACATTCGCTATATCCTGATGACGCATATTATTGCGATCAAACATTATATTTGTATACCGCAATTGGTTGATTGTCTGCCTGATACATTGGGTAGCAAAGGTTGTTGGGATATGTGTGGATATGAGTTAGAGAACCACTGACATACATGCCTATGTAATCCGGGCCGGACATATTTAAAGTGTCGTTGTGAGAGGAGATCACTGTCGTTACATGACGTTAAATTACTAGCTTTACGGAATTACGGAAGAAGTACAAATAAATTTCATTATATATTTCACCATCGAGTTAAAAACAACGCTGAAAAAAACTGTTGGGCCGAGAGTATAGGGCGGAAATGGCTCAATGCGGTTTCAGTATCTAATCCTCGTTTGTCCTAACAAAGTTAATTGCATTCAGGGACTAAACAATGCAAAGTCAAAGGGACAGAACAAGCTGAGGTGAGATTACAGGATTCGGCAATAGTGCAGCTATGTAGTGGACTAGTAGATACTGTATCGAAAGAAAAGTAGTTTATGGTTAGTAATAGATAGAAGGACTCCCATTTGCAAATCGTCCCCCTACCACGTCACGTGTCAAGGGGCCTATTTGCAAATCTGAGTCCTTTTCAGCCACGAAGAGTCTACGGTGTTTTTCGCAAGCCCTACGTCACGCTCGACAAGGTGAGTGACTCAGGTGTAAGCGGAGGTTATTGTTGGTTACTGTTCGTGATTTGTAATGGAATTTTGGTGTAGTAATATACAAATATAGTTGAGTATCATTGTATTTGTATGAATTGAGGTTATAGTTTATTGAATTGGCATATCCGCAAGAGGTGTTGGCTTGGTATATAGCAGGTTAGCTGTGTGTGTAGGATATATTTTATTTTAATAGTATATGATTATGTAAATATTTATTTGTATAAATCGTATTATTTAGTGTCGAAGGCTCCGCTGTTATCGCATTTTCAATGTAAGGCACGAGGCGTTTTTTGCAAGTCTTCGCTAGACCTATAAGTTATTCAGAAAATTATTTAGTGGTACTTATAGCGTTATGATAAGATTTCAACTAGCTGATGCTTTATCTGCTCGATCATTAACTTTCTTATGTGCGATGGCCTGTTATTTATAATGTATTTTATTTGAATGCGGTATTATGTAGAGCAAAAAAACTATATTAATGGATTAAATCCGACTGCTTTTTCCCATTGTATTTTCATTAATGGAAGTTACAGTATAATTACAGTAGGACACTTTCATCGGAAACAGTATAGGTATACAGTATCATTGATGTGTCAGTAGCACGGTGCCTCTACATCGCTACCCCGGTGTTAGTCCTCTACCCATCCCAGTCTCAGGCTCAGATGTTGTCGCGAGACCCCCTCCACTCAAGACCGCCCTCTAAGCGCGAGATTTCATCTCTACATGTCAATTTATGGATCATCATTCACTCGTCACATATATTCCGTTCGATATTTAGTCCATATAGGTTTTCTATTTATGTGTATGTATGAATTAACGTAAGGGTTTATTGAATTGCTTTGTCATCTCCGCACACACATCGATCTGGCTGCATGTGTAGGATATATTTTATTTTAATAGTATAGGGTATTGTAGTATTTAGTGGCGCTGGTAGCATTGTGATAGGATTTCAATGGGTTCTTATTTCAAGTCGTTGCTCGAGCAATAAGTTATTTACGGAAATTATAGTATTTAGTGGCTTTGATAGCGCTGTGATAGTTTTTTAATTGGCTAATATGTAGTGTTCATTTCATAACTCGATCATTATCTTATTCAGGGATTATGACTTATTCGTTATGATATTTTTTATTAGGAAACATCAATTTGTTTGCAGTATTATCCAGATTCTTTAGGTATTATAATACAAAGTTCTTATACATATATTATGGGATTCAATTTAACACATTTGGACTTGTTATCATCTTTTGTATGGAATGCACTGTTGGTGAACCGTTTTATTCCGTAGTCTTCGTTGATAGAGTAGCTTCAATTGCAATTCATTGCAAGCCCTATTACATATCTGCAATTCATTTTTAGGCATTAGAATTGAATTTGAGATGTTGCAAACATACAGTTATAAGTAGTATTTTTATTGATATTTGATTTATGATTCATTTTTGTTCCATGTGGAAATAACATGGGTTTTACCATTTACACGAGAACATAACTCTTCACTCCGAAAATCGATGGGAGCAACTGTACGAAACGACTTCGACTATCCCTTTGGTCTTATCTTGATCGGTGGTATCAGAGGCACTTGGCGGCCTCTTTATCGGTGATAAACATTATTTCTCGGTTGGAGGTGTCGGCTCATCAACCAACAATAGATTGCCTATTTTATGTAGTCATTTGGTCTGGAAGTATGATATATGTTACGGAGACGCGGATGGTAAGGAATAAGATAGAGCTTAATTAGCGGTGGGTAGGGGGTTGGCCGGAGTCATTCGGGCGGGAAGCCCGAAGGTAAGGTGGAACTGAGGTGGGTGGAGCTTTCGGACAG
>SDVV010015435.1:0-12852 GCA_016164225.1 Gammarus roeselii | reverse complement strand
CACCGCGGCCGCCAGCACCACCGCGGCCGCCAGCATCCTCCCGGCCGCCAGCATCCCCCCGGTCACCAGTATACCCCCTGCCCCCACTAACACCTCCCCGGCTATCAGCACCTCCGCGGTCACCAGCACCGCCACGCGCACCGCTCCCAGCGCGACCGTCACCGCCTCGATAATCACCAGCCAGTGCACAACCAGAGGAATCTCCGGAAACAACAACAGGCCCACCCCACCCAACACCGGGATCAGCCCCCCGTCCCACAGCAGCCGCCAAGAATTCATTTCTCTCCTCTTCGTCACCTTCCGATGCCTTAAGAGCACGCCTCCGAGTTAGCAACTCTCCTCTTTGCCTGTAGGTTAGATCTTTCTGAATGTAAAGACTCCTCAACCATCCAAGCTCTTCAGCCCAGAGCAAGTTGTGCCTGGAATCATTATTGGTCACCTTTGCTCTGAACAGACCTGTAGTACCGATCTTAACCAAGTCAGTCAGAACAACATTGACACCCAAGACATGGCACACATCATGGAACTTTGCTTCAGCCAGCTCAATGGTCTCGCACCCAAAACCTCTCAGCATAACTGAGCACTTCCTTTTCTCCCTCTCATTCAGCTCCCTCACTTCTTCAAGGACATCTGCCCTAAACAGCCCAACTCCAGGGGAACCATCAGTGGCATGGCCTCCCAGACGACCAGTCTGTTTACTTTCCTGAGCTGACTCACAACTGCCCCCACTCCTCACACCTGCCATCACACCTGCCATCACACCTGCCATCACACCTCTAACCTGCCCCACCAATGCTCCGACCACGATCAGCAATTGAGAAAATGACTCCTGAAGATGGTTGAGTCTCCTAATCATCTCCGCAGCCTCGACAGTGACAACAAATATACCTTAGAGCACCTGACGAATCTGATAGAACAGCATCAATCAATCTCCCCTCAATACCCAAACACATGGTCTCTGAGTGGGAACCCCTCCGACAAACACCACAAAAAACAGGCTGACCACTCAGCCTGGTATGGCAAAAGCCACACGCCAAACCAGCGCCCGCTACAGCAGCCCAGCTGCCCACAAGACCACCAGCACGCCCAGCACTCCGCCCCCCACAACCCTGCACACTCACGTCAGCAGAGCCACCAGGCACCGCAGCTGACCGCAAAGGCGAGGACAGCAGATCCACAGCAGGCGCAGGCGAGGACGACGGCAAGCAGCGCCGCTCAGGAGCGCCAGCGTCCACAGGGGTAGGCTGCAGCGAAGGAGCCGCGCCACATCGAGGAGTGGCCCCCCCTCCAGACTTGCCCTCCTCTGCATCTCCAAGGCCGAAATTTCTCCCCTGCTGAACTCCTCCAGTGCCTGAATCACGGACTCCACTGAGCTTGTGCTGGAAGCATCGCCATCCCCACACGGCTCCGCCACCACCAAACCGCCACCGGAACCCACACTCCCGGCATCGGTCTCCTCAAGGCGACCCGAATCGAGCTCCACCCACTCCTCACGACTCTTCCCCCATCCCACGTAGTGGACCTTAACACTTCCATCACGGAGGTCAACCACCTTGACATTGTACATCTTTCCATCTTTTCTGTCACGACACCTCAATAAGTCACCCTTCACAAAAACACTCCTCCCCCCAACCACCGCACATCCTGCTCCAAGCATTGCACTCCGCAAAGCAATTATATATCTTGCTAAGTATAACTGATTTTCAAATTTTATTTAATCTCCATAAAACTCCACATTAAAAAGTTTCCGCACATTAAAGCAGGTTTTAGCACAATAAAAGGAGCTTCACTCCACTTCACCTCCTCTTGTCATTAAAATTTTTCTTCCTCTAGTCAGTAAAACGCCTCCTTGTCAGTAAAATGTTTCGTCCTCTTGTCAGTATGTATATTCAATGACAATATATTTTAGCAGTAGCTTTCAGCACAGGGCGTATGCGAACGTTGAGAATCTTTCCAATTATCAAATTTTGTTCAGTTATTATTTGGCACGGGAGCGTTAAGACACAAATTCCAAAATCAACCCACCACCGGTCCCCTCTAAAACTAAAAGCATGCACTTTACCCTTGTGCCCGGTTTACATCTGAAACTAGCCCTAAGGCTGCACAATACGCCTCTAGTATACGAAGAAACTATCAAATTCCTGGGTCTTGTGTGGGATCCTAAACTCACGTGGCGACCCCACATTGCAGCCCTGGCGACTCGATGCAAAAGGTCGACATGACTTATCCAATCGGTAACATCTCTAAAGATCGGTGCCGACATGGACACCGGAATACGTTGTTAAGAGCAATAATACAATCGCGCATGGACTACGGAGCCGTTGTCTACGGATCTGCAGCCAAAACTACTCTCGACCATCGCAAACAATGCTTTGCGTATCACAACCGGCGCGTTCCGCTCCACTCCAATCGAATCACTTAACGTGCTCGCTAACGAACTTCCACTTCCGCTCCGGCGAGACAAACGTTCACTACTATACTATTTTAAGACTAGAAGTCTTATCAACAACCCAGCAATCAGCCACAGCACTAACATATCTGATAAGTGCCTTTTTGCGGCTAAAAAGAATATATGCCCACCGTTTTCCCTACGTGTGGACAACCTGCTGACCTTGCTTAACATCAATCGAAAAGCTATTAAGCCTTCATTTTCCTACCGAATCCTTCAAATTAACACACCAACATGGATGATCAACCCACCATCGGTCAGTCTAGACCTGCAAATCTACCCTAAAGCAACAACTCCAACCAACGCGTGCCGGCAGGAATTCCTAAGACTACTCGAGGAAGAATATTCACAGCACCGCCACATATATACTGACGGCTCCAAAACCGCGGATGGAGTGGGAGCCGCCGCTGTGTGCGGGGACACCCCACTCTCGGCCACCCTCCCACAAGAGGCCTCCGTGTTCTCTGCGGAGCTTCGCGCACTCGAACTAGTCGTCTCTATCGCAAAAACGCATCGCCTCCCCAAATACGTCGTATTCTCAGTCTGAGTGTCCTCTCCCAGCTTAAAACACTGCATTATGAACATCCTGTTCTACGTAAGATGCAGCACGATCTCTTTGTGATGACCGAGACGGGTCAGGCAGTGGAGTTTTGCTGGAGCCCCGGGCACGCGGGAATAAGAGGAAACGAACTTGCGGACTCGCTTGCTAAACTTGCATCTACTCACCAAGAACAATTTTTTGCAATACATTACCGGGACTGGTTCCCTATCATCAACTCCCATATAACATTCCGATGGGATGAAATGTGGCAGCAGAGTGGACAAAAAATGCTTTCAGTCAAACCCTCAGTCGGAGAATGGGAAACAAAGTTCGCCTACAGAAAAGACCAAGTGTTCATCAACCGCTTGTGCATCGGACACACGTGGATAACTCACAACCACCTGATGGATGTCGACATGGGACCAAACGCGCCACCTTACCCCTGTTGCCACCAAGTGGCTATCAGCGTGAAACACTTACTGATGGATTGCAACGCACTCTTGGCAGCCCGACGAGCGTTCCTAGATCCCCCGTGCAACCTACAAAGCCTACTCACGGACCCAACCTACCGTAAAAAGCTTATCGCTTTCGGGAAACACACCGGACTATACGAAGCTGTCTAAACCTCTACCACCTGTGCAAATGAGGTGGTCCATCCACCCCATTACACACAGAAATAACAACACCTTTCACGAAGATACGCATTAACTCTGTACTCTCTCGTACTCGCTAGTACGCGAATATGCCATAATTGAAATATGTACTGACTTCATCTTAACAAAACTAATATTTTCGCACGCGAGGCTGTGCGGACTTACCTGAATCAACGACGGTCGCGCCCTACGGGGGAGCCTATTATGACTCACCTTGAGGCTCTGGTGGAAATGAGGCCCAAATCAAATTCAATTAAATCAAAAGAGATTCCTCAAATGAGACTTCGTGATCACTTAGAATGCTTCTTTCAGAACTTCTAGTAGCAGAGTCTCCGGTACAAAATTGGCCATCAACCTTCAAACATACCTTCCTAAGTTGAGGAGTGCTCCAACGTAGCAGTTATTTCTGTATTAAATTTGCAAATGCAATTATATTTGCGAATGCAATTAATGGTACCAGGAAGAAGTCCATCTCTTAGTGGAGGGTTCTCAATACGTTGACGACTTTATGATGTTCGTATCGGCGTCAGCAGAGTTCCAACTCCTACGACCACCACTGCACGAGTGCTGATGCCCAGGTGGTTGCTTGGACGGAATCTCGTGGCTATACAATTTCACCAAGCAAAACATGTGCCCTTCATATCCACTAGTCCCGCACACACACAGAACAAGATCTCTGACTCCAGACAAATGATCCCTTTCTAACCTACAGTCGGATTGCATTGCGCTTTACCTAGGGTGCCGACAGAGCAACTTTATTTTGCCTTTACCTTGCTTCATCCGGTCCTAACTGGACTAAGGGAGTTTTGTCTACGGCTCCTCAAAACCTAATTTTCTCAAAACATTGGAACCAGTCCATAATGCTGCCCTTCGCATCTGCACTGCAGCTTTTTGCTTCTCCCCTATTGCCAGCCTTCCTTGTGAAACTGGGAAGCGTAGTCTCTTCCTTGCCGGAAACAAATATCATTGCCATATTCTTGTTGGACCTAATTCCCCTTCATGGATCACAATGCGAAAGCTCTCTCCCAGAGCTTCTCACAGTGCATTGAGCTACTCACTACTGATCTCGGGCTGCCGAACATCTTGATGGACCCTCTCCCGAAAGATGCAGTCATCATCTGGCATGCTTTACCCTGACTATTTTACTGGCCGAAAGGCAGAAGTTGCATCCCAAAATCTTCGAAGCTGTTGTATAGTTTACGCGAAGACTAACCACGCTGATAGCTTGCATTCTTCATTGATGAATCAAAAGATGACGGTTCTGTGGGTTGTGCTGTGCTACTTCCGGAGCGCATCGTCGCTAGGAGACTCCCGCTATCGTCTTGGGGTGGATGGATGATTATTCATTTTATAGATTATTAACACTTTATTTTAGTATTTTATTCTTTCTTATTTCGTGGGCTCTATTATTTATTTCTGCCCGTTTTCATGATGATAAATTTTACTTTGTTTATAATACATCGAATTGGGTTGAGACTAGGTGACCCAGGGAAGTGGGGGTACTCGTGGGACCCGCGGGACTTGAAGGACCCGGTGTTTCGGGAACCCGGGGGACTTGGAAGACCAGGAGAATTTGAGGGGATCTACTTGGACTCTTCTGGACCCTTTGGGAGACTCTTGAGACCCTGTGGGACCCTCTTGAGAAACTGAGACCCTTTGAGGCCCCTCTAAATCCTAGAACCTCTGCTCCCCCCTCCCTACGCTGTAAAACCCATACACAGAGGAATGTATATATGTGGAGTGCTTGTGTAGAGAAATCAGTTATTACAGTTCACAACATTGCTGACGCAGAAGGGGAGAGCCGCGCCGAGGCTGGTCGAGGTGCGTCAAAATCAGTCGCAACATGTTGAGACGAGTCGAGTTGTTCGCGATGAGTCGAAATGCCGAATTGATTTGAGACAAGCCGAGATGAGCTGAGACAAGGGGACTCGATGGACCCGGGGAGCTCAGAGAACCCGGGGGACTTGGGTAACCCTCCGGAGCTCATCGGGCTCTTTCGGGACCCAGGGGACCTCTTCCCTTCCCATCACCCTATTCCCTTAAACAATAAGTGCGATGATAAAAATCTGAGCAGTTTTCAGCCCATGATGAACCTGCCCTTTCTTCCCTCTTCACGTTCCACAATTCTGTCATTAAATAATGCTAGTATACTTCTGCGAGAGCTCCTGTTTGTGATTTTGTGAATAAACTTTATTTTTTCAGTCTGCGCTTGCTCGCGCGTATGCAGACCATATGTAATGTCTGTGGTTGACCTTTGCCGCGTAACAATAAACCTTGTGATGCGTTGCAGTTGGAGTTGATCTGATTCGTGAGGTTGTGGACTTCGTACTACCTGTGCGCATTGGCGTATGTACATATTACTTTTTGAGGTTCTGAGGTGGTGGAGGTGGGTATTCGTTTTGTCCGTGTTTATATCTTCCTCAATAAATAAATTGTAATGTAACCGAACTTGGCCGTGTAGTTGTAAACATTGTATTGCGCTGCTGTCTGAGCTGACTTTGTCCTTGTAGCCGTAAACCTTGTACCAGACTCGACGATGCTGCCTGTACGCACTGGCGTGCGTACATATAAATCTTGAAGTTCTAAATGATTGGAGGCGTGGGGTTTTCATTTCGTCTATCTTGCTCAAATAAATAAAATGTAATGTGATGCGTTGCTGTTGGAGCAGACTCAGTCCGTGTAGCCGTAAGCCTCGTACCGGTCTCGACGATTCTACCTGTACGCACTAGCGTGCGTCCATATTACTCTTGAAGTGCTTAATGAAATGGAGGCGGGGATTCGTTTTATCTGAGTCGATTTATTTGAGACGATACCATCTGTGCGCACTGGCGTGCGTACATTTTACTCTTTAAGTTTTAAGTGGTTGAAGGCGGGGATTCGATTCGTTTCGTTGGAGTCTTTACCTTTCCTCAATGAATAAAATGTACAGTAGCGAAAGAAAATTTGTTTATGATTAAAGATTAAGAGAAATCTTTGATGATGATTTTTCCGCTCGGCACTTGCTCATTGGGAATTTAATTCATATTATCCATAAAGACAGGTTGTCGAGTTATAACACCCTGAGAAATTTCCATAAGACGTTCAATTCCACGTGGGAAAGGATTTGTTAGTTTTTTTCGGTTATAGATTAACCATTAACAAATTTTAGTTCTCTACTGTACATATACTGAACTAGACCGCGTAGCTGTAAACATTGTGTTGCGTTGCTGTCGGAGCTTACTTTGTCCGTGTAGCCGTGAACCTTGTACCAATCTCGACGATGCTACATGTACGCACTAACGCGCATACATATCACTCATGAAGTTCTAAATGATTGAAAGCGGAGGTCCGTTTTGTCTAAACGTTATTCATGTGCGCACCTGCGGGCGTCTGACACGACTAAAATGTACAAATAGTTTAACGCTGCGAACGTTATTTTTCTTGCACACAGAGATGTGCGAGCCTACTGGAATCACATGATTATTGAGCCCTACGGGGAAGCCTATTAAGACTCATGTTGGGGGTCTGGTGGAAATGAGGCCAAAATCAAATCAAAATCCCGCAATCGTCGTCAAGCTTCACTGCTGAAGTCACTGTTCTTGTTGACACCCTCTTAGCCGCCGATCTCTCCAGATGTCAATATCTCATTGTTCAGTGGTTCGATTAGTGCACTTCAGACTGCGAAGACCTTCAACAACGGTTACCCTGTCGTTTCGGCAATCGTGCGCTGGCTTACACGTTATTCCTCTAAGAACAAGATCGTTGGTCTGTTCTGGGTTCCGGGCCACTATGGGGTTGTGTGTAATATGCAGGCGGACGATGCGGCGCGAAGAGTGGAAGCGGCGCCTGACTCAACAGTGCAGCGTCCCTTTCCATTTGAAGATTTTACCCACCAATTAAAAGAGCTTTGCGAAATAAAGGGAACATTTTAGAGTCTGATGTTCCCATCATAAATAAATTGCGCACCATCAAAGGCGCACCATCACCTTTGTCCTCTACAAATAGCCGATCTTGACGGGCTTAGATATTTCTATGCCTATAGAGAATAAGATATAGTAACTGAAGCACCAACACCGAATGGAGGCGTCACCACCTGCATAATGCATGAACTGTTTAGTTCAACTTTAATAGCCCATGTCTTAGCAGAATGCTCAACCTGGACGGTATGTCGACACACCCACTTTCTCAGAAGCCGGTTCCTGGACCCTACTGATACGCAGGTTCCTGGACCCTACTGATAGCTTGCCCAGTTCTCTTGGAAGCGATTCACTACGGAACTACTTGTCGGATACCTTCGAGAAACCAACCTCTTGGCTGAAATCTAAATAGTTGTGAATTGATCACTTTTCATCTTGCCTGCCGATAGAGTCCTCTATCACGGATGTTGTCATTTCTTTGCTTAGTTTAAACAAAGCACTTTCTTGACCTTCCCCTTCAACTGTAGTGACTTGAGCATGCCGTAAGACAAAGCAATCCTGAAGGTGAGCAATAACTCGTTGATGACTTGATGCAGTACTTGTTGTTGATTTGACGTCCGGTTCCAAAAAGACATTGCCGTATGTGCACTAGAAAGCCCTGAAACTCTGAACTAATCTATTATAGCTTGAAGCCTTCAACGAGGGAGATTGCACGAGTCAGGCTGGCTAACTACATCGAAGTCCCTTGCCTGCGGTGGCAGCCTCTGGGGCCTCGGTCCCAGCGATAGTCCATCAACCCCACTGTTTCTTATCTTCGCTTTTGGGGATGGCGTCGTGTTCGTCGATCTACGGTGTTGACATGGACGCAACTTGTGTGCTGCCCGAGCCTCAAATCCATCGACACTTTCGACACAGACCCACAGCATATTCACAGCATTTTCTTCAGTGACAGGTGAACGATCCTCATAATTTCTCTCCTACAACGCATCGTGATAACTTTGGCCCTAACTCTAGTCCCTGTCCCACATGAGGTCATCCCTGCACGCAACTGGTTACTGCATTGCAGTGTGGCTGGGGGACATGAACATGTTGCATGTAACAATGTTCTGGGGTCCACAAAAAAACTATCACCACACGGGTGACCATTTGTTAACTGCCACACAACTCACAAAGTTAATTCAGATATCTTCCATAACACTCCACCACGCCCCAAACCGGCCACCCCTTCTTCTCTTCCCTTCCACTCCTTGTCTCAACTCGCCCGTGTCGGTGGCTATCGAGAATATCGGGCGGTGCGCTGGCACGGTTTCTACCACCGCAGGTGGGAACCAGGGCTAAGCAACAACAACTAGACTTGGCACGAAATAAAATCATATTAACAACTTCGAGTTGATCTGTGTCGTTCCATTGAGGTATCCTTGTACCGATTTGCACCGAGACCGTGACGCTGTAACAGTACGACAGTTGAACAATTTCAAGTTCATCTTTGTCCTTTCCTTTAGGCATCCTTGTACCGGGTGGTATCGAGACCGTGACGCTGGAACAGTACGACAAACAGATGAACATCAACACTCGCTCCGTGTACCACCTGATGCAGCTCGCTCTGCCGCACCTCCTCAAGACCAAAGGCAACATCGTCAACGTCTCCTCCGTCACTGGCCTCAGAGCGGTGAGTCGGGAGGCAAGAGCCTAATCGGCTGCCCAGCATTACACGCAATCCACAATATAATATTTAGTTTTAAGTACTGAAACACTGATGTTTGGCGCTATGAGGACATTTAATCTCTTGTACCAGATTTTTTGGTCTCTAATTTTTGTAACTCAAAACGATATAGCAATATTGAAAAAAAAATCCAATTGTGAAGGCAGTTGCGGATGCTATGTAACAACTCTTGTGTGTGATCTCGTGAAATTGAATGCAAAACTAACATAAGCATGCCACTGTGTTTTGACAGATAAAGAAGAGGTCAAATGCATTGTTTGTGAAAGGCTTCTGGAATATGTTTCAGCACCTGTCGGTTAAGTCTGCGTTTTATTTTATCTGAAATTTTAATTATCACTATTTTAAACGTGAGTAATACTTCAACGGGATTTGGTTATCTTCTCTGTTGCTTAAGAATATTCCTAATTGGCTACTCTGAGTAAATGAGGATGCTGATTAAGATGATATTTTGATCGTAGGGCGACGAGTTTTTTGGGTGGCAGAAAACATGAAAAAAATGTTATAAGGCAGAATGTTGTTACTGTGTGACCTCTTATCCGCTTGGTTTTATGCTTTGTGCCTCAATGCGGGAATTTAGTCATTTTTCAATGTATTTTTTTTCTAGGATGATAACGCAATCTAGGTATGGAATCCATTAACAACCATTTTAGTATCCATTCTACTCATTGTTCTGCTTAGTTGATATGTTCAATAGGTAAGAAATTGACTTCAACTTGTAGCGCCATATAAATATATGCCTCGGTTACTATGTTCATTTCAATATCTGTTGCATAATACTGTGCTAAGTTAGTATTAAAATGATCTTTTAAGCATAAGGGTTATGATTTATGTGTATATATTAATCCGAGATGGCTATAATGAAATGTTGTATTTATTTGGGTGCTCCCATATAATTATCAAGGTCTGCCAATTCAATTGAACACTTCTGGGTGTGCTGGCTTAGGGTTCCAGCATTTAAACGTCCCCTGGCTTAGACGTGAGGTTCAAGCTGGCTTATGGGAGAGGAAGTGCTGCTCAAGTGTCCGTAGAAGTTGAAAGAATATGCCTTTATTTAAAATTTCACTAGCTGTCTTAGAGAATTGTATGGCATCATTCTCCGTAGTTGATACTTCCCATCATTCCCTAGTTTATTCAATTTGCTCTTTTTATTTGTCTGTTGTTTTCCTGATGACCTGCCGCCCATGCATCTCGGTAATGTAATCTCAGTTCTTATCTGTAACTTTATTCAATTACTATATCTGAGGTTTTGGTGTTATCTACAGTAGGGATAGCTAAAACTAACTTGCACCAAATCGCCAGATGAAATCTAGCTCTGGCCTTGTTTTTTACGTCCCTAAGTGGACGTGTTTGTCCCAACCGCCTATGTGACCGCGTCCTCCCTTCTATGAAATAAATCATCTGCGACTGCGTGACCAGCAAATGTATCAAAATTACTTTGATACAGACACAAAGCCGAATTCTACAGGAAAATCAGTAGTTGGCAGCAAGTTTCACTTCACACTCTCATACTCTTGATTAATGAGGTAATGAAACAATCGGTCGCTGAACAGTTTATATTTTAAGAAGAAAGGCAATGGAAACTTACACACTTACACTTGACCATATTTACCCCCTTTGTGCTTAAGGGGCCGGCCGGGAGACCTCGCAACACACCCTCCGATTCTGTAGTGCGATCCAAGATCAGTGTTAGTGTTACCTGGTTTATCTCTGCTCTGTCATTGTAACCGGGCCCTACCCCACGCACGACCATCCTGCCGTCAAAAAGGAAGCCTACGAGAGCCGAGGATTAGATGATCGCGATGGCCGAGCGTCTGTTGGCGTTCGCGAAAGAACCTCAACCCCCCCCCCCCAACCTATTCAAGTCGCCGTCGATGACGGCGTGGATGCGGAATGTGTGCTGCCCGGGCCCTTGAACACACACCGACAGAACACCAGACACCAGGACCACAAACGTTAAACATTTTTTCCCGTCTACTCCAAGCCGGTGAAATATAAGCCCAACTCCGCTTCCAACACATGCCCATGTCCCACCTGCGGGTGCCCTTACACGCGCCACGTTGGCGCGATCCAATGCAGCTGCGGGACATGTACACTCTACACACAACAATGCCCTGGCGTACACAACAGAAACATACCACATGAGGGGGCAATGCATCTACTGCCACCCAACCCACAGCATTAGTACAGATATTGACAATAACACAGTCACCTCTGCACCAGCACCCGACGCCTCTATACTGCTGGGTGGTCTCTCTCCTTATGCCTCCGGCAGCCTCGCTGGCGATGTTCCCCCGACCCGGGGTACGACCCGTGTTGCCTCAGGCTCCACGCTCTCAGTCATCCCAGCCCCCTCCCCCGCACTCGCCGGCCCCATCGCCACCTCGCCGGCCCCAGCCAATGCCGGACGCCTAAACATATTACAGATGAATACAATGCATTGGTCAAAGCCAAGTAGAACTAAAACAATCTTATGCAAACACCACATCCACATCGCTTGACTCATAGAAACAAAACTCCGCTTTACTCCTGGAAACAAAACTCAAACAAAAATCCAAAACACCGAAGTTTCCTGATTACATAACACTGCGCCATGACCGTCCCAACAACAACGATGGCGGAGGCGAACTCATTATACTTGCACACAAAAATCTGCACTTCAGAAACACAACCGCCTTCACTCGCGCACAACTTCCTCACGACAACACATTAGAACTACAGTCACTATTTATACAAATCTACAATGTAACCGGGACGCACGTGGGTGGGACAACACACGAGTCCACTTTAGTGGGAGAGCAATTATATCTGAATTAATAGGGGTATGAAAGATTTGTCTCCACCAAAACTACAGATACAGACACTAGGCCGCAACCCCCAGAAAGGGGGGTGGCCGACGGCAAGGCGCACCTCACACCCTCACCCTCACACGCTCACACGCACACAACTTAGCCCCTTTGTGCTAAAGGGTCCGGCCGGTAGCCCCTCAACTTACACTCTGGGTCCCGAATGCACCGAGGAACCGTCGTCAGCAGCAGGGCCCGACAGTTTTCACTGGTTTACCCCCGCCGCGTCATAATGGCCGGGACCCCCCCACCCACGACCATCCCAACAGTGGGATGCCAAGGGCGGGAAAGCACATCAGAGCAGCGTCAAAATCAACCATTCACAACCAATCTCCACTCACGCCTGTTCATTACACGCTCTCTCGCCACCTCCACATTCATGTCTCTTCTTCCCAACGCCTGCTTCAGACCATCCATCCACCCAAACTTCGATCTACCTCTAGGCCTGCGACCACTCGCCTCCGCATTCATCAACCTTTTCACCAATCTCCCTTCATCCATCCTTTCCATGTGCCCGAACCATCTCAGTACACGCGAATCCACTGTTCTCCAACTTCTTCACCATCCCTGTTCTGATTCGAACCACGTCGTTGGTGATCCGGTCCCTCAGCGTTACTCCAGCCATGCTTCTCAAACACTTCATCTCGAAAACATTCAACCTTCTTCTCTCCTCTGCTCTCACCCCCCAAGCCTCAGCTCCGTAGAGTACAGTTGGGACAGCAACACCCTCATACAGCCCTCTCTTTG
>SDVV010015434.1:0-14528 GCA_016164225.1 Gammarus roeselii | reverse complement strand
TTCAACTTTGTTTGGTGGTTCTCAGCTTCCTGTTTCTCAAACTTTCTGATGAAACAAAGTTCAACTTTGTTTGGTGGTTCTCAGCTTCCTGTTTCTCAAACTTTCTGATGAAACAAATTTCAACTTTGTTTGGTGGTTCTCAGCTTCCTGTTTCTCAAACTTTCTGATGAAACAAAGTTCAACTTTGTTTGGTGGTTCTCAGCTTCCTGTTTTTTACTTACTAATTTTAATTACCCCTTCAAATATCGAACTTTCTGCAATTGATTTATTTGGAACGCAACTCTGTGGCCTTCAACCTCTTATCATTTGATAAATGACCCACATCGTGGGGAACCTTCTAATTCACATAAAATAATACTTTCATCTCGTTTTTCCATGTCTGTTTCTGGTTTCGACAGAAGTTGCATGCCTACTTTCGATGGGTTCCCATCGTTCTTCCCCACAAGCTGGTTTTTGAAGTTGTTGATGTTATCATTTACCATAATATGGTGCACGATTTCAGAATGTTGCTAACTTGATTGGAAATAAACTTTCCGACACTGATATTCTGAAGGATTTAAAGAGAGGTTTTGGTACATTATTTCTTTGATTATAATTTCAAAAAAGAAAACCTATTCAAAAAAATTATTGTTCCTATGAACTGACCGTTTAGTCGGCTGCTTTTTACAACGATGTCAGCTTCAGTTCCTCAAGTGCTCGCGAGTGTGTCATATTTCACAGTTCTAAGATAATTGTTGTTGGAATTACCTCACAAATTCACTCATGTTGATTTCCTTCAGCAGTTTCGAACTCCACAATCCTCTCCAAAGTTCATTACTAGTTTACTCGCCTTGTTTGTAGGTGGAGAGAATAACCTATTCCTAAAAGCGCAGACAGGAACCTCTCTGATGAAGCCTGTAACTGAAAGTTCAAATTTTTCCTTTTTCATAGTTGCGACTTTGCTTAGCAGTTTCTGCAGATATTCAACCAGTCGTTGGCTTGCATTTATGGACATCAAATTATATATCTCCCCGTAACCAGAAGATGAGCAGGTTGAGGCCGGGACTATCAACAGGACAAGACTGGTTCGTTCCACAAGGGGATTACTCACTCCGGAAATTTGTCCGATAAAAATGTTAGACCCACGATTGAGAAATGAGCATACACACCATTATTTTTATTGTGTAATTCCTTCGGCTCACAGCTGGCCACAAGTTTTTCCAACTGAGATTGTTCACGAACGCAAGCCAACGACGATTGAATATATAAGCGAAGTTGAGACAGAATCTTCAAGGAAAAAGTTAGACGCGCAGTTGCAAGTTTCCTCCAAAGGTTTTCGTTTCGTGCTCATAAAAATGCGTTCCAATTCGAAGCTGAAATTTGATTTCTGTCATTTGTTGCAATACAACATTGAACGTTCAATCTTCTATTTTGAAAAGTTAGAGAACGTAACGTTATCGTTGGTATGTTTTCTCTAACATCTCAAAGTACGGTATTGTGCTATGTACAGTGGTACGGATTAAATGATAGTCTAACCATGAAAGCTTGAGCACAACTTTTGTTTTGCTGGATGGCCTAGTGGGTAACGTCCTGGACTCGTATCCTTGCGACGCGAGATCGTATCTTGATTACGGACTGCAGTTTTGCCAATGATGTAATCACTATTCATTTACATCAGTCTCCCAAATTATTGTTGGTATGTTTTCTCCTGAAGCATTCTTATCTGACGCACTATTAATGTTTCGATGTTATATTTAAAACATTACTCATTACTTTACGGCTCACTACATTGAGTTGTCCTTGTTTCAGTGACATCGAGTAATATTTTGTATGCAATATAGTAACATTTTATTAAAGAATCAACTGTCATGTCGATATAGAAAATTCAAGATGAGTAAAATGTGTCATGTTTCTTATAGAACGGGACTTTAAGAAACATGACAAAAAAGAAATCAAAGCTTCTAAATTTTTACTCAACGTTTTGTTTTATTTGCAGCAAACGTTTCTTGTTTCTTCGGGCAGATCTCTCTCTAAGAGCTAACCTTTTAGAACCTTTTTTTGTTTCAATCTCATTCGCTCAATACAAGGTTTGAATTAATTGTATTGGATAATGGTTGCTAGGGGGAAATAGTCTTCCCAATATTGGTGAAATGATTCTTGTCGGGAATGGAAGATAACACTTCGAAATTTTATGGGGATACAGGGTAAGTGGTTTAGGTGCATAGGATGTATTAACATTATAAACCACTTTCTATTCAAGCACTCCAATTTGAACTGCCAAACGCTTCAGAGGATAGTCGTAAAAGTCTATCCTCGTCTACAGGGCAAGACATTCAATCATTTACGATGCCAGGCTGCCATCAAAGAAACCTGCATCTCGGACTGTGCCATCTGAGGGGAGATATTTCGAGAATTACACCATTCCCACACCAAGGGGGGAGTGATTGCTGTCTCTGGCAACAGTGAAAACACGAGATCCGTTCAAGGATTCAACATAACTTGACCTGTTGGTCGCATGTCCGCCAATGATACTATTACGCTACAGCAATCTTGCTTAAAGGGGTGATGGTCGGTCGCCTGTCCAGCAATGAGGCCATTACGCTGCTGCTGTTTTGCCTAGAGCGGTGGTGGTGCTTTATTCAGGAATACCACACACACCCTGTCTGTCGCCTCTTTGGACTGATGCCATTACGATAGGGCTCGGTTGCCTAGGAGGGCGGCAGTGCTGCTCGGTTGCCTAGAAGGGCGGCAGTGCTGCTCGGTTGCCTAGAAGGGCGGCAGTGCTGACAAGAGTAGAATGGAATTATTCGGAGTAATATAGCATTAACTACTAGAGAAATGAGATCACTCCAATTTGCGGATTATAGGAAGATCATTTACAGGAAGTCACATGTTGAGAACACAATACAATGTTTTTTTTTGTTAATCACAATCCTCCACAATAGTTAATTCCGGGCACTTTGATACGCGTGTAAATATTGTTCACAAATAATTCACGCATTAATGATACGTTTATTAATGAGTCCAACTCAACACCGTGAATGCATTATCCCTGGAACTGATTATCCTTCAGGTGAAACTAAAAAATGTGTGGTATCTTCTTGTTGATCATTGCTTGCTATTCAAGGCATGATCAAGATTATGATCATGGAATATGAGCATTTTGAATATATGTTTGCATAATACGATGATTCGTGTGCATTAAAAACGAGTTCCATCGAAGGTTAAAACTGTTATCATTCATAATATGCAACCGATGTACAGGGAAACTGATAAGTTTGATCGAACGAACATAATTGTGAGTGAATACAATGCTGCAGAATAAAAGTTTGTTTTCTCGCAATTACAGAAAAAGTCGAATCATTCATCGAAAAATTTCAGATTTTTTTTATCAATGACATGATTAAATAACAAAGGTAGGGCATATTCAATGTTCCTATGCTTTCCAGTTTCCTAATACATCTATTTTTTTCAAACGAAGCTAAGAGAGCAACTGTTTAAACGTTTATTCCTTCATCGAAAAGCCATTAGAGGCCGTGAAAGGACCCGTCCGTTCAAACACCAGATAGTGGCCCTCGAGAAATCTCTCCCTCTCACCGCGCAGAAAAAAAAGGCTTCCGAAGACCTCCCTCATTTGTTTCCTGTTTACTCATATTGCACAATGTTTGATAATGAGTCGGACTTCGACACAACACAAATTGCCGTTTAGCAACAATAAGTCATTTGCGGAAAAATGCCTTGTCCTGCTACTGCACTTTTTGTATAATATTTCCACCGTATGAATACTTCAGAGTAGTCAGATGCTGCAATCCACATATGCAATCCAAGCGATATCAAGCTCTACCGGGTCTTTTCTAGAAGTTAATTAACAAATACAAATATTAGAAAAAAGTCTGTACAAAAATAAAGTCTTGTTTTTACTTGCAGTAAAGAGTCTTCTACCACCATTTCAGCATATTACTTGTTCTTTTACTCTAGTTTGAGAACAATGTTGTTTCTATGTCCTTGTTTTACTACGGCGGAGCAGTTATCCCCTGATTTCTTAAGTGTACCCATCTTCGCCCTATCTTCATTCTCGCAACTCAAGATAAAAGTGCAAAAACATCTTGCTGGAGTGTATGGAATTATTTCATGGAACAATAACCACTTTGAGCTGAGTTAGTGCTAAAATTTGTAATCATCGCCTATCGCTTCTGTCATTTGCATACACTGACTAGTGTGTGGTTACAGCGCACAATACTTGACCAGTAAAGCACTCTTTTTGCTGATCTCAAACGCACCTATGTTTTTTTGTACATTGTTATGGACACAGGTTCCCTTTTCAGACTTTTCAAAAGGGGGCAGCAGTTTGTGTACACATCAAATGAGATAAACTCAAAATCACTAAAAATGTATTTCGACAGTTTTCTGAAGCCACTATGCATTCAAAACCTCCACGATGCTATTCGTTTTAATTTTCCCTTTAGTTATCTCTATTCTATGAGTCATCCAATGGATTGTTTCATCCGATTTTTTTATTTTTATGTTTATATTTATTTGGTTTCACTAGTACATTTGCCCGTAGGGAGCTAACATGTCAATGTAATATTGCCAGCAAAAACTTTGAAATCATAAGTAGATGAACATTGTTCTCCGAAAAGGTTCACATATACAAGTAATACCCCGCGCTATTTACATATATCATGCCTGCGATTTTCAAAACTATCAAATATTCTTCGCAATGCACCCGCATCACGAAGTAGAGCTGCCTGCTCTTGTACACTTTCTGGTCATACATTTTTCTCTAACCGGGCTAATGGAAGGGCGGCGGTTATGCAAATCCCGCCCTAAGCCGCGCTTGTCCTCGCTCCTTCCTACAGGACATTGTTTCATGAATGGGGTGAAAAGCGCTCTGATATTCGGACTGGTTTCTTTATTTCTTCAGATAATTTTTTTTCTCAAATTGTACCCATCATGCTATTTTTGTTCTGATATAAATGTTTGAAAAGAATGCCAAAATTAAATATTTAAACAGTCACTATGAGAATTCATTGTATGCACGATGAACAAAACTTGGAAACGAGTGACCCCTTGACTGGGAAAACTATCATTTCAATGGATTCAATTAAACTGATATGAGAAGAAATTAGCATAATAGTGTGGGTGTGGTTATTTTAATTCTTGGTGAAATTATCTCTCAAAATATTCTTTAACAGACATAACCTGAATGAACATTGACGTCTATTCAGTTTAAGGAACCCGCCAGTTCTGTAATCAAATCACCAACATTCATTTGTGTAGCTATGTAGTGAAACACATCATGTTCTGGAATACAGACCACAATAATAAGTATCCTAAGGCGTTTCTCCTTGAAACCTCTTTGCTTCACAAACCTCACTCAAACACATCTTGAAACTTTTCTGCGAGTTCCCACATCCCAATATCGGAGAATCTTGACTTTTTGAGCCTTTACTTGCATTAGCATGCGGGCTTCTCCATCTGTCTTCGGGATGAATGGTTGAGCAGAATCGAACTCACGGTCATAATCTCTAAAGGACCGAAGGAACAGATTGCACTAAAAAAAGTCATGTACAGTAAAAATGCGACAATTTACCACCCCTTGCAGGCTAATTTTTCACATATATGGATATTTATTCAAAAACCTGTATTCGCCCATAAATTCATAATGGGTGTTGTTATTTATTCATGTTTAACAATGAACAGTTATTAGTAACAGACCCATTAAATGGGGATATGAAACAAAGAAATAGATATACCCTGTAAGACAATAGTAAATATATTGAATTTATTCGAAATGCTAGCAAAGTTTTTTCATAACGTTTGTGTGGAAAATGAACAGAATAATCTGTCGTTTCTTTTTTGTTTCAGCGGTTCAATAGTTTTATGTTGATAATAAGATGAAGCGGCAGCAACACGGTTTCGCTTCGAAACTGGAACATACATTGCGTCTCTTTTCAGTTATTAAAATTCCTTTACATTTTAGAATCAACACATCTATATCTATACCAGTTTAGCTATACCAGTTTAGCTATCTTCATCCCCGACAGATTCCCCAGCCCTACTCCGCTGCCTAAGTTCAACAGAACACAAACATTATTTTTTCGCAGAGTCAATCAGCACCACTTGGCTAGCAATTGTCAGCTGTTCTTGGCCTGGAGCATCTTCATGAAACCTTCATTTGGAGTCACAAGATCTCCTGGTGAAGCGCTGGTCGGTGAGCTCTCCGACTTTTAGAAGAACGGGGCGACGACCCGAGAAAGTAACAGGTGTGGCCGAGTGTGGTAACCTTGGACATTGCTTGTTCTTTCTCAAATTAACTCGTTTGCTGTTTTACGTAATACATAACAATATTCATAAACACCAGAAATAAAAATCATCTTTAACATTCTGTACCTCGATATAAACCTATGCATCTATAGGCTAAATTAACCCATCGGGGTGCCACTTTATTAGTTCGACTGCGTTCCCATTGCATACTCCTAAAACAGTGTGTGGATGATTCGTCGGCAGCCTCACAGATATCGCATATTGAGTACTTAAACAAACACTTCCATGCTTACATAGTAATAACTAAACATATATGCATATTTATTGGCAAATAATTAAATTTCAGAAACTGGACCCAAAACTGTTACTGATGTAAGCATAGTTATACAAGGTTGTTTTTCAAATTAGGTCCCATTGCGTCGCACTGGAAATCAAGTTTCCAAGCGGGTGCATGCTTCCATCGAGCTTGTCTCCTAGGTGTATCAGGTCACAATTGTCACATCGGTATATCTTGCATATGAGCAACTCCAAATTTAACCCACATAATTCCATTCCACCAGACATGTAACCGATAGCTCCATTGGATATATTCGTCAAGTAGAATATTCTTCAATTCATTTTCAATGCAGTTAGGCTTTTTCTAAATCGTTGGGATACCTTCGTTAGAAACCTAATCATTATTAGTCATATTGCATCAGATAAATTTACTTTTATTGATAAATCTCTTCTTGAGACAACAAGTTTCATTTGGTTTTCAACGATTTATCTATACATTATTCATATTTAATACGAAATGAAATATTGTGAGAGTTCAGAATACGAATGATATAATAACTTCATAGAGCATTTCGGTTACTAATAATTTTTTCATTGATGTCAAACTATTAAACTGACGAAACGAACCGGTCAGCACTGCAAATAAATCGCGTAAATACACTTAATAATTCACGTGACACAACTATTTTTCGACGAACGTTCATAGTGAGAAACCATTTTTCATGAGCAGACTCTGTTCAAATCCAACAATAGATAACGCGTCCGGAAGTTCTCCATGTCCAGTAATATCCAGAAATATCCATATCCAGTAGTGTTCTCTTTATATTCAGAAATCACACAGACGTAGTTGCAAATGATCGAGCTGAAGCAACGTAACCCACAGTGTCCTAAAACGATTACAATGTTGGATCGTATAGGTAGTGTGCGTCTTATGAGAAGTTAGGGTCGTGTTCAACTCCATTGGGTAAGTCTGAGATGGTATAGAGTAAAGCATACAGACAATGTCCTTACTGACTGGGCCAAAATAGATTTCAACATGTCGTAGCCCGCACGTTCACCAGAGGAACAAACGACAAATTCTATCAATTTTTCGCAGAACACACAATGAAATACAGGACCTGAAGCTTCTTATTTCTATGCAAATATCCCGTCATATAGGAATACCACAATTTATCATTCATTTAATGCAATCGAAGGACTCCCTTAGCTCAGGATCGGAGGACTCCCTTGGCTCAGGATCGGAGGACTCCCTTGGCTCAGGATCGGAGGACTCCCTTGGCTCAGGATCGGAGGACTCCCATGGCTCAGAAAGACATATTTTCAAATCGACAATTACTAGCTTAGCGCGAATAAAGCAAAATTCCTGAGCGGAGCAAGTTCATGATTACATAAATATAATGTTTAGTCAAACAATGAGGAGAAGACAATATTTTGAATTAGTTTCCTACTTTGCTACACTCCTTAACAAATCAACCTCTAACATTATATACTCAACTCCTAAACAAACCGTCCTCTGTCACACCTGCATCTCAATCCCTCACATGAAAACCATTTTCAGTCACGCCTCCCTCTTTTACACACCAAAACAATCTTTTCTGTGACACGGTAGAGAACTTGGTTTGAAAGTGGAGGAGCAGGTAGCGTGGCAGAGAAATGTTTGTTCCGGAATGGAGGAGAGGTAGGCGTGACAGAGGATGGTTTGTTCATAAGTGGAGGAGCGGGTAGCAAGGCAGAGAGAAGTTTGTTTCGGAGTGGAGGAGAGGGAGGCGTGACAGTCAGGTCATATGTAAACATTCATAAACAAACCTGACTGTCACGCCTGTCACTCTTCCTCACCGAAACAAACTTCTCTCGGCCATGCCACCCGCTCATCCACTTTCAAACAAACCCTCCTCTGTCACGCCTCCCTCTCCTCCATTTCTTATCAAATCATCCTCTGTCCACGACCCTCTCCTCCACTCATCAACGAACGTCTCTCTGCCACTCTTCCCACTCCTTGAATCCCAAGCCATCCGTCCACAGTCACGCCTCTGTCTTTTCCACACCTAAACAAACCATTCACTGTCACACCTTCAACTTCTCCACCCACAGAAATACCATCCTCAGACACGCCTCCCTCTCCACCACTCCTAAACAAACCTCCCGCTCCGCTACTCGTAAACAGACCCTTACTGTGTCACGCCTTCCCTTCCTACTACTTCAAAAGGAGACCATCTGACACGCTCCACTCTCCTCCGCTATCAAACAAACATTTCTCAGTCACGTCTCACTTTTTTTTGCTCGAAATCAAGGCTCCTTCTGTGCCACTTCCCTCTCCTTCACTCCTAAAGAAATCTTCCTCTGCCACGCTTCCCTCTCTTCCACTCATGAATAAATCTTTCTCCATCACGCCTCCCGCTCCTCCATTCATAAACAACCTTTTTTTTCCCCACCTTCATCTCCTCTACTATAAAAAAATCGTCCTCTGTCACGCCATCTCTCTATGACTCCAGAACAAACCTTCCTATATCACGCCCCACTTTCCCACGCTCTTAAACAAACCTTCCTCAGCCCCGTGTTGCTGCCTTCCATCCTTGAAGAAGCCTTTTACCTGTGGCGTCTCCTTTTAATGTTTCCCGTGTTCCCTCCAAGAAAAGAATGTTTGGGTACCGCAGCTTGCTCAGACTGACGCAGAAAAGCGGGTATCTCCGCTGCGTCCATCCGACCGTCCTTCATTCCTTTATTTCGTCTCTGACTACTGGCACCAACTGGAAAGATGCAGCCTGTTCTGTTTTTAGTATAAGCTTCTTCGGTACATGTGAAAGTACTAAATATGTCGGTATGTATCCTCCATTGATAAGTGCACGAGGGTGAACTGATGAGCGCACGTGGATCAAATTATGAGTGCACGTTGGAGAACGGATGAGTGCACGTGGGTCACCTGGTAAGTGCACCTGGGTCCGATGATGAGTGTTTGTGGGTGCTCTGATAAGAGCACGTGGGTCCAGTGATGATTATGCGGGGGTCAACTGATAAGTGCACGTGCGTCAACTGATGAGTGCACTTGCGTCAACATGTGAATATCACGTGGGGAGGCTGATTTGCACTATTGACAACTTTCTAGTTTGCGTGGGTCAACTGTATTCCGCGCGTGGGTCAACTGATGGGTGCACGTAGACTCACTGATGAGTGAACGTAAGTCTGTATACTGAAGGGTGCACGTGGAACCTTTAACGGTGGCACGTGGGTCAACAGATGAGCTCACGTGCCACTGATGAGTGCAGGTGGGGAGAATTTATGTGTGCACGTGTGTACACTGATGAGTGCTCAGAGCAGAATGATGAGTGCACGTTTGTTTAGTGAAAATAATCCTACTTGCTATGCTGCCATCTACGATGAACGGGGAACAATAGATTGATAGGGCAGTTACAGTATTTCAATAATATTAGACATGTAAATAAATGATTGAATTTGACGCTATTGAACTGGTAATTCCTGCCGCTGAATTGCTGAGGCTGTTGCCAGGTGACGTGGATGAATCTCGAAGTTGATCAATTTCTGGACATTCAGGATCTGTATCGTTCGATTTCTCACGAATGATGCGCTCATGCGACCGATGCGCCAATGCGACTGATGCGTTGTCTACGTTGGATATATAACAATTCGAACAATGTATAATTTAGCCTAATCGGACAAGTTTTCAATCTGAGTTGGCAGGATCTCTTATATGACGAAATATAGAAAATGAATAGGAAAGAGAATTGTTTCAATCATTGATTATAACACAATTGTTTCGAAACCCCCGACACATTGGAAAACGTCCAAGATGTGACTGGAACAAGTTCGCATGCATGTGATTGTGGTGGTTGGCCGCATTGTAATTTGCAACTCCACACTTGTTTAAAACAGTGCCAAATATTTGTTAGTGTAGCTTCTAATTCCATCCTATCCCTTAAATTAGACTATCCCTTCACCAGCGAATACCGTCTTAGCATCTATACTCTGTGTCGATGCTTTTAGCATCTATACTTTGTGTCGATGCTTTTATCATCTATACTCTGTGTCGATGCTATTATCATCTATACTCTGTGTCGATTCTTTTATCATCTATACTCTGTGTCGATGCTTTTATCGTCTATACTCTGTGTCGATGTTTTTATCATCTATACTCTGTGTCGATGCTTTTATCATTTATACTCTGTGCCGATACTTTTATCATCTATACTCCGTGTCGATGCTTTTGATTCATCTCTCAGAATAAGCAGGATGGGATAAATTATGAACACAGATAATTATTCTTATTACTGTACCGTAATTAATCACAAGGAAACGAAAACGAAGTAATTGAGTATCTTGCTCGGCATCCAGATACAGTATCGTGCCCGGCAACTGGATACTGTATCGTGCCCGGCCTTTAGAAACAGTATCTTGCGGGCATCTAGCTACAGTATCGCGCCGGCTATCTAGATACAGTTTCGTGCCCGGCACCTAGATACAGTATCGTGCTCGGCATCTCGGTACAGTATCGTGCCCGACATTTAAATACAGCATCGTGACCAGCATATAGGTACAATATCTTGTCCGGTATATAGATACAGTCTCGTGCCCGGCATCTAGATAATGTATCGTGCCCGGCATCTAGATACAGTATTTTGACCGGCATACAACACAGTATCGTGCCTGGCATTTTGATACAGTATCTTTTCCGGCATCTAGATACAGTATCGAGCCCGGCATCTAGATATAGACGTTCAGATCTATCCTTCTGTTCATGGGTGCATTTTTATGTACGTGTACACATACGTGCAATCTCAATGCAGAGATGTTGGAATAAAAAGTTTTGTCACAATGTATTTTTTTAACTGATCATAGAGCCACACATTCATAAAAAATTGCTGGACTGAAGAACAGCGTAGTTATATACAATCTCTTGATGCTATGCTCACAGACAGTACTATACTTGTGAGGTGTCCACTCATGGGTTTCACAGCCCTAGATTATCATAATGACAAAGTTCTCTCATCTCAATCTGCTCATCCTCCATTCCCCCCCTAAAGCAATGACAATGTACGCCAAGCATTAAGGGAGCCCCCGAAGAAAAAAAAATCAAGGGAAAAATCAAAAAGATTTTTTTTGCATTAACTATCACAAATAACCTGTTATCTACCGAATTATCGCATGGAAGCCATCGATAATACTGACCTTCTCGCCCTTACTTCTCCGACGGACGCCATCTTTAAAAAGTACCTTTTCCCCCTAACTTCTCCATTGGCAACCTTCGATAATACTGACATTTTCGCCCTCACTTCTCCGATGGACGCCATCTTTAATGATGACCTTTTCCCCTTAACTTCTCCAATGGAAGCTATCGAAAATAGAGACCTTTTCGCCCTCAGTTCATCCGCGAGCGGTTAAGCGGCCATATGATTTGTTTGAAAGCTCTCGAACGCAGGGAGAAATTGGCGACCAAAGAAGTGGGTCAGAAATTCAAGACGGACCTGCAGAACACTTAACGATTCTTGAATGGGCCAGCGACGGGAGCTGATAGTGTTCCAAGCCAGGTTGAAGATATGTGATTACTTTTTGACTCTCCCCTTCTGAGGGAGGGTGACGGGATTCATTTTAGGGTTAAGGGATTGTAAGAAACTCACAGGCCATCAATGACTCCAAGTATTGTTATGTGTATGTTATTTGTACCGGCTGGGACAGCAATAGATACACACAAATACAGCTTTCATATTCGTCAATTGCAATAATTTGTGACTGGCTGACCTTTTCAAGCTCAACATTAGTTCCTTCAACATAAATTAAACGCAAATTGTTATCAACCCATGGAAGCAGGCAGGTCGTGTACTGGGGCTGCATCTCTTCTATTTATCTGAATGCGTTTGTCAACTGCGGGAACGGGATACACCATACTCCATATGATGAACTATAAATTCGCCTTCACAAAATAATTTCTTGTCAAAAAGTCGTGTCCTTTAAACTGTTCAGTTGCGCCTAACTCTTCGATTGCTCATTTCAAGAAGTTGTCGTCATAGCGGAATTCCATGTGATGATTGTTCAGGAATGTTTCTTCTGCGAAGGTTGATTAAACCACCGCAAAGAATCACGATTTTGCAAAAAACTTGGTTATTTATGTATTACACCGCTAGTTATATAAACAATAACTCATATCTAGTTATTACATTATATCACTGATGATTCCCTTGACATCCGTGAATAATGTTCGACAAAAGTAATCTAGCTCGAACACTGTAACATACAATCTATGCAGCAGCTCTGAAGTCGTTTATCATGCCCACGACAACCATCAAAGGTCTCCTCTGCAAATAGGCTCAGCTTTAAACCTCTTGTCATCGTCTTTGGAAAATTAATTCGGAATATTATTATTCTGATTGATCTTCCTGTTGCTTATAAAGGATACGGCCAGTTTTAGCCCTAGTATGGCGTGCATACAATAAAAGGGTCAAAGGTTCATATGGGAACCGCGTTCATGACCAGATACTGTTTATTGAATATATATAATTCTCACCGTCTCTCAATCGTATATGATTTTGGAACTTTATTGGAAGCAGATGAATTACTAATTCAACTACCTTACTGTGCATTCGATGTTTCTGTCTTTCAATGTTAATAGGACTCATTTGTCAATTGGTGTCATGTATTTTAACTCTCCTTGTGTTGGATTCCAGTTGTTGTCTCCTAGTAAATCAAGATAAATTTATGTCAAGGTATTTCAAGATAGATAAAATCGATAGGTTAGGACGTAAGGTGTAGGTATATATATATGCATTGCTGATTGAATTTCAAATGCTGCTCGACGTTGGCTATTTATAACATTTTTTTTTATAATGACCTAAAAGTTGCTTTTTCACTGGTAGTAGCACACCGCAACACAATTTTGGAAAGCCAAAGGATGATAAAAACACTGAACATTGACATTATTTACTTCAACGTTTCGAGCATAAGCTATGCCCATAATCATGGATTGATCTGCAAGGGAAGTAGTAAGGAGTTAAAACCAGCGCAATAGAAAGGTAACGGAGGACAAAACCTTTAGAGGGCCTGGCGAACGTTTAGCTAACGCCAAGGTCGCGGCGTCAATTTTCAGATCTACGTAAACTAGTTACTTCTGACAAGTGGTCTATTTACGAAGACTTTATTGAACAATATAAAGTTATAGGCTCCAGTTCGCAAGAAACTTGAAATTTATTAGGAATAATTTTGGCACACACGGTATGATTAACTCTGCCCGACAGCTGCTCTCCTCCACCGTCCCCAAACTACAAAATCTACCTCACCTATACGACCATAAAAACAAATACAATAATGATAAATTGACGGTGAAAACATTAAATAATTGCTTGGTATGAAATTGATGGTAACTCCTAATATATTCGATTAAAAGATTCGCAGGACGCGAATTTGACCCTCGTCTTGTTGATTCAGGCACGGTTTGACTTCTTTTATCACGAGCGCTTCAGCGATCGTAAGATTGAGTTTTGTCGGTGCACGGTAGAGAACAACCGTATCTTTGAGCAGCTCCCTGGTCAGGGGCTTTTTGTTGTGGGTTCCCTTATTGTGAAGACGAATAGCACCAGTTTGAACGTGGGTGTAGAACCTCTTGGCAAGCGAGCAGATCGTGTAACCAATGTAGCTTGTGGAATTACATCCAGCCTCACTGCAATTGTATTGGTACACTACTCTGGCGTTTGCATCACTTTGGTACAATTTATTGCGTATCAACAAGCTCTTCAGTTTACGATTTTTATAGTAAATCAAAAGGTTAACCTCGTGTTGATGGTTCACGGGCACCACGTTTCGATGGATGGGTCGTTTCATTGTCTGTTCGTCGCTCTTCGAAGCACTAGTGAATTGGTTACGGTAATATAATGTAATTACCCGTTCTTTCCTGTTACTTTGATCACCGGCCATTTTATCGTCCAGGTACTTTTGTATCACTACATCGACAAGTGTGATAGGGAAGCCATTGTTGGTTAGTAATTTTCGAATGCGAATAAACT
>SDVV010015433.1:0-14528 GCA_016164225.1 Gammarus roeselii | reverse complement strand
ACGACCCGGACCCTCGACCTCCCCCATCACCCCCCAGGAGAGGTGAACAGCCACCACCACCACATCCGGGAAACGAGAACGCATCCGAAGAGCCGTGAGCAACATAGATGGCCTCCGGATGCTACTTCTGAATGCTAGATCAATCAGGAACAAGCAAGCAGAATTTCGCTGCCTTGTTGCTTCTGAGATGCCTGACATAATAGGCATCACGGAAACCTGGATCCAGACAGAAGGAAACGATTTCAAAGGCGAGTTTGAACTTGAATGGTATAACCTTTTCAAAAGAGACCGTCAGGCCAGACGGGGAGGAGGTGTCGCAAACTATGTGCGAAACCACCTCCGAACCACTCGCCGTACCATTGACACCCCACATGAGGTCATAGGTATTGAAGGCACAGCCAGAAAGCTACACGTACTTCTCGTGTACCGGCCACCCCACCAAACGGTGGATAGCGACCAATCCCTCTACGAGCTCCTCACACAGCTGATCCACAACAGGGTAGCAGTGATTATGGGGTACTTTAACTGCAATGTTGTCTGGGAAAACCGAACGGCAGACGTAGAGGGGAACAGATTAGTCGACTTCGCCAATGACAACTTTCTGGAACAACTGGTTGACGAACCCACCAGGGGAAACAGCTTCCTAGACCTAATCTTTGCTACAAAAGAAAACCTGGTTACCCAGGTTACTGTAGGTGAACCCCTGGGCACCAGTGACCATAATATGGTCAGGTGCGTCATCCACGTGCCAACAAACCGAGCAATTCCCAACGCTAAACGAAGGCTCAACTTCCGAAGAGCGGACTTTGTTGAGTTCAAAAGGGACCTCGGCAATCTCCAACCCACTAAGTTGGGATCAGTTGAAGCATCCTGGACGGATTTCAAGACCAAGTTCCTGGTCGTCTAGGAAGGCTGCATCCCAACCAAGGAAGTGCGAGCCGACCAAAAGCCACATCCGAAGTGGTTCAACAGAGGAATCCAAGCAGCCATGTCCACGAAAGACCGTGCATACAGGTTCTGGGAACAAAACCCTTCGGACCGACTGCGGAACGAACACAGGGAACAATGTAGAGTGGTAAAGAGGCTAATTAGAGTAGCCCAACACAACGAAGAACGCCGAGTTGCAGCCACCTGCAAGTGCAACCCAAAAGAGTTCTTCAGCTATGTACACAGCAGGAAACCCATCAGAGCTTCCATCGGCCCACTTACCACGGACCAAGGAACTCTGACAACTACAAATGCGGAGATAGCAGAGGTACTTAACCAGTACTTCGTTTGCGTGTTCACCGAAGAGAGTGAAGATGCTATCTCGGAACCCTCCATTAGGTACCGGGGGATGCAACTCTTGGAAGACATCCAATGCACAACCGCAGGCAAGATAGTAGGGAAAATGAAGAAACTGAAGGCGAACAAATCTGCAGGCTCCGACGGGTTCCTCCCAATAGTAATAAAGGCTGTCTCGAACGAAATTGCCCCCATCTCCTGGTGGTATTTAACCAATCACTGGAAGAGGGGGCGGTTCCCGAGGACATGAAGATAGCCGACGTCACCCCTATCCATTAGAAGGGGCCGAAAAATCTCCCGGGAAGCTACAGACCCATCAGCCTCACATCAGTCGTGGGCAAAATGTTGGAGTCCATTATTGCAGACCAAATCGTCAACCATCTGGAGACGAACAATCTCCTAGGGAACAGTCAGCACGGTTTTCGTTGTAAGAGGTCATGCCTGACCAACCTGTTGGAATTCTTCCACCACATGATCTCCATCTACGACGACTCGAGGGTATCCTGTACCTTGAATTCAAGAAGGCATTCGATAAGGTCCCTCACAAGAGACTCCTCACCAAGCTGAGAGCTCTTGGAGTTGTGGGAAGAATCTGGGAATGGATAGAGCACTGGCTCTCAGATAGAAGGCAGAGAGTGGTGATCAACGGTGAAAGCTCACCGTGGGCCCCGGTTAGAAGCGGGGTCCCCCAAGGATCAGTCCTAGGCCCACTCCTGTTTCTCATTCACATAAATGACCTAGACGCAGGCCTTGTCAGCAAAATATCAAAATTTGCTGACGACACCAAACTATGAGCAAACGCTGTAAACCCCACAGCTGTCGAGTACCTGCAGCAGGATCTTGACAGAATCGGGGAATGGTCCGAGGCATGGCAGATGCCTTTCAACACGGACAAGTGCACAGTTATGCACATCGGCAGAACAAATAGATCGGCGAACTACTCCTTACTTGGCAGCCAGATCCCGACCACCAACCTAGAAAAAGATCTAGGAGTGTACATTATTGCTGACCTGAAATTCTCCAGGCAGTGTGCTGAAGTCGAGAAAAAAGCCAACTAAGTCCTCGGATACATCGGAAGGCAATTTAGGTACAGGGACAAGGAGATAATCCTAACCCTGTACAATACCCTAGTTAGACCACTATTGGAGTATGCCGTCCAATTCTGGTCCCCCACCCTGATCCAAGACATCAAGAGACTGGAAAGGGTACAGGCTAGGGCAACGAAGATGATCTCATCTGTCAGACACATGGGGTATCAGAGAAGATTAAGGGAACTGGATCTCTTCACCCTCGAAAAGCGTAGGCTTCGAGGACAGCTAATTGAAACCTTTAAAATCCTGAAAGGCTTCAATAACGTAGAGTACAGAAACCTCTTCACGGTAAATGACCACCCCACCAGGAATCACGGGCTGAAACTCCAAGCAAAGAGATTCAACACCCGACCCTGCGGTGACCTGATGACCTACAAAATCATCAACGTCTGGAATAGACTTCCGCCGGTAGTGACTGCGAGCGAATCAGTGGTGGCTTTCAAGCGTAGGCTAGACAGGATCCTCCCTGAACTTGACTATCAGTGATAGTAGCAAGGGCATTTAGGACAGACTGGAGAGCCAAAGGGGCGGGGGGGCAGCTGACGGGATCAGCACTAATAGCAGCCCCCAACGCCCCACTTTCATCTCAAACCCGGCTGCGGAGATGGTAAAGCCCCGGAAGCGATGACGGAGGGAGAAGCAACCCCCGTGCAGCGCACGGGGGTCAAACGGGGAACCCCTTGTGCTACCCCAAAAAGTCAGCATCCAAAGCTACGACCACCACACCAGCCCCACACAACGCATCGGATAGAACGGGTCAAGCAATATGCCGACCCGAGAGTAGCTGGCCACCTGCCCGTGGTGAGAGAGGCTAAGCTGTATCGCCCCACGATACAGTGAACCAAGCGCCAGCGCAGTGCGACAGGAGAGAGCCTTGCCCTAACATACCGGTCTCTGGTTGGGTAGGGACAGCCTATATAAAGGCCTCCCGCTACACTGCTCCCCACCCGTTCAACATCAGGGTAGGGGGGGAAAGATGAGGTCCCACGATGGTAACAGAACCAAGAGGAAGCTCTGCAGCATACAAAAGCCTTTTTGGGGCCTGTGTGACTGGAGAGAGTTACACACGGGAGTCCCCCCTGGGGGGACTCTAGGAGGTTCACTTCAGTGCAAATTGAAGGATGGGCAGAGATTGCCTCTTTGGATCTCTAGTTCCTTGTGACTCCTTGTGACTCCTCTCTTTATAGTCTTCATATGCCACCACCGACTCCACCTGCAACCACTCCTCAAACGCCCCTCTTCTCCGTGCCACCGCCAGTTCAACCTCCTCGTTCCACCACTCGCAACTTTTCCTTCTGCACCCGTCCACGCGTCACGAACCACACACATTCTTCGCACATCTCAGCAACGCATCCCTTAACGTCTCACATTCTTCCTTCACATCTCTCAAGTCTTGCGACTGAGTGGCTGAAAAGGGGTAGAGTAACGAAAGTCGAATGGCTGGTGAAGCTACTGAATCTGTGTTTGTATCTGGTGTGGTGCCGATCGAGTTAATAGCCAACCGATCACTCGATAACAACACCACACCTTCTCGTACTCGACCATTCTTCACGGCTGACGTTCTCCCATTTACCACGCCTTTCCATTCAACTTAGTTTCACTCAGCGCCAACACATGAAACCTTTTGAACTCTTTCCCCTTTGCTTCATTCGTACTACAACCACGCACATTGAGAGACAGCAACAATAACGGAAAGGCGTGAGCCTCTCCTTTCCCTGCTCATCTTGCCATATTTGAGGGAGGAATTTGCAGAAGAAGGGATTCCTAGATCCTTCGCCCCCGTCCTTAATTGTGGCCTATTACGGCACGTGAGAAACTACGCTAGCGACAATCTGCTACCTCCGCTACATGAGTGTTTCATGATAGTTACTATTTGCCTAATTATCATTGTCATTACCGTCTACGGTACTTCACTTCTATCTACTGCGATAGTAACTTAGGTCACTGTTAATCAAATCACTGCTCTTGTTTCATCCCCTGACAGGTCTTATGCAAGCTGTTGAAAAATAGCATCAGTACGCTGCTGGGGGAAGTGGAGCCGCTGTTGCCTGCCCTTCTTTCGATGGTTCCTCGGCTCTACTACACGTCTTTCCACCCAGCGGTCCTCGACGTCGTCAAAATGGTGGGCCTTTTGATGTTGACACGTTTTTTTTTAAGTTTGTACAATATTCTAAACTGCTCGGGCAGTCTAGAAGGAATAACTGCAGCCAACCTCGCACTGTGGCTGTTGGTTATGTATAAGTACACCGGCCGAAATGATTGAATTCCTACACAATTTTTTTATCATGGTCTGTCGCTCTAACAGGTCTAGAAAAACAACCTAGAGGAGACGAAGAGATCAACTTCAAAGGTTTTTCAGCTGGCGTTATATTGTGTGTTGATTCTGTTTATATCATCAGCCAACTTCAAATGCCTTCGTTTCAAATATATATATGCAACACTCAGGTGAAAGTTCATTTCAGATACAGACAAGGCCGGATTCCCCGAACGGAGGGATGGTCGCATGCACTCGCACGCATGCCAAAACTTAGCGCTTAGAGTCCAAGATCAGTGTTAGTAGCAGGACTCGACAGCGTCCACTGGCTTACAACTGCTGTGTCATATTCCCGGGCCATTCTCCACCCACGTCAACCCTGATTCTCAAAGACGCCAAGGGCGGGATAAGTGTGATTCTCCACTCACGCCTATCTATTGCACGCTCTTTCGCTACTTCCACACAGATGTCTCTCCTCCCTAAAGCTTACTTCACGCCATCCATCCAAATATCTTTTCGTCTTCCCCTAAGTACATGCTCACTTACCACCGCATTCATCACCATTTGCACTTATTCCTCACCATTTGTCTGAACAACCTCAGAACGCGTGAAACCACTCTGTCCTCCAACTTCCTCCCCTCCAAGTTCGAATTCTGCAAACGTCTTTATTGATCCTATCGCTTAGCCTCACGACATCCATGTCCTTGTTCTCTCTACCGCTCTCGTGTCAACGTTTCAGCTCCATGGAACAGAGTTGGGAAAACTAACCCCTCTTCCAACCAACTTTCTCTTTCTATATTCTGTGTCCTACAGCTCCATACACACTTCGGTGCACCCAACACGTTACACCCTTCCTCAATTCTAGATTTCACCTCGGCTTCCTCTAGTTCATTCTTCCTCTCATTAGAGCCCAGGCTCTTCAAACGCTGAACTTCCTCCAAGAACTCCATTTAGACGGACCCTGACTTCGCTCGGATCATAATTCTTCGAACATTTAATTACTGCACATTTACCCACATTACCTCGCAGTTTCCTCCTCTCACACACTCCACCAAACTCCGACACTGGCGTACACAACGTCTCCGAATCTGCCTCCAGTGCTGTATAATCTGCAAAACAGCAACTAACTCGACTGCTAACTCGTCCATTTGATTTTAACAACTTGAAACTTTAACCCAATTCATTCGCGTTCACCTACTGTAATGCAAGTGAAACCCTTGAATGAACTTCGTGCTCATCAATGTTCTGTAGGATGAAAATAGATTCAAAGACTATGATGTAGGTGTTACTGTATGAACGAAAATCATTTGTACCGAAGTAGGC
The DNA here is from genome assembly GCA_016164225.1 of Gammarus roeselii. Classification (NCBI taxonomy): domain Eukaryota; kingdom Metazoa; phylum Arthropoda; class Malacostraca; order Amphipoda; family Gammaridae; genus Gammarus; species Gammarus roeselii. The sequence continues at coordinate 8,576 of SDVV010015433.1, read as the reverse complement.
CATTAAGGAACATGTAGCTAAAGGTAAGTATTTTCCTCAAACTAAGACTCACAATGTGATGTTTATTTAATTAATATAATAGATTTGCTATTATTAAGATTCAAACTTGTTGCTTATTCATCAAACGAAGCAATCTTATTGCACCACTAATGGCTAATTTGAAGTCCGGTTCTTGAAAAATCTTGACTCCAACGCTCTTGAAATATGTCTCTATAATCTAACCTTATTCAATTATTCTCCCTTCATTTCTCCGTCCCCCAGATCGTGGTCTTGTTTGGTCCGGCCAGCAGTCCCCACATGGAGCAGATGCGCGTCCTAGTGGACGGCACGGTGCGGTACACACTGCAGCGTGTCACCACCGACCTCTGGAACAACACACACGTGGTCTGCGGTGTGCTGCTTCTCGCGACACACCTCGTAAAGAAGCTGCAGCACTTACTACACCCACAACACCTGCACGCGCTTTTTGTTTTAGGTGAGGATGCCGAAACCCCTTTTGGGGTTATGGTAAGCTCGCAAGGGTTGGTAGATTGGTAGGAGATTTCGTGAGGTTATTTATGGAGGCTAACCTAGTGTGCAGTAATACTTTTAGAGAAAGTACCGTTTTTTTTCTGGTAGCCCCTGCCGTCATAATTTAATGTCCCTCGTAGATTTACCCTCAAAAATAACTTGCTAGTTTTGCAATAAGTTCGAATGGGTCAGCATTGCTTCTTCATCAATGAATTTTCGGGAAATATATTTCGATGTTTCAACTTCTTTCCCAGGAATTGAAGCCCTTAATCTACCTGAAGACGGGACCGTGCGCGCGTCCAGCAGCTTTTTGAACCACTTCCTGCAGCTGAGCAGAGACTACAAGGGCGCCATGTATGAAGGCATCGTCCGCCAGAACACGGAACATTTCCTCCGGACCCTCATTACGTGCATCTGTGAGTACCATACCATCCTACATCCCCCTTCACTCCTCTTTTCACACTTCCTCATAATTCCTCTTCTCTTCTTCCCTCTATATCCTCCCTCGTCTGTCATCTCCCTTGTCTATCTTCTCCATCATCTATCTTCTCCATCGTCTATCTTCTTCATCGTCTATCTTCTCCATCGTCTATCTTCTCCCTCGTCTATCTTCTCCATCGTCTATCTTCTCCATCGTCTATCTTTTCTTCCTCGTCTATCTTCTCCCTCGTCAATCTTCTCCCTCGTCAATCTTCTCCCTCGTCAATCTTCTCCCTCGTCAATCTTCTCCCTCGTCAATCTTCTCCCTCGTCAATCTTCTCCCTCGTCAATCTTCTCCCTCGTCTATCTTCTCCCTCGTCTATCTTGTCCCTCGTCTATCTTGTCCCTCGTCTATCTTGTCCCTCGTCTATCTTGTCCCTCGTCTATCTCTTCTCCCTCGTGCATCTATTCTCCCTCGTCTATCTTATCTCCCTCGTCTATCTTTTCTCCCTCGTCTATCTTTTCTCCCTCGCCTATGTTTTCTCTCGTCTATCTCCTCCATCGTTTGTCTCCACACTCGTCTATCTCCGCGTTTGTCTCCACACTCGTCTATCTCCGCGTTTGTCTCCACACTCTTCTATCTCCGCGTTTGTCTCCACACTCGTCTATCTCCGCGTTCGTCTCCACACTCGTCTATCTCCTCCTTTTTTTGTCACATCTCTCCTCTATCTCCTCCCTGCTCGATCGTTTCTCTCCTTTGTCTCCTCCCTCCTCTTTCCCCCCCCCCGTTTCCTCCTTCCCCTGTTTCCTCCTTCCCCTGTTTCCTCCTTTCCCTGTTTCTTTCTTCCCCTGTTTCCTCCCTCCTCTATTGCCTCCCTCCTCTGTCGCCTCCCTCTTCTGTCTCCTCCTTCTTCTGTCTCCTTCTTCTGTCTCCTCCTTCTTCTGACTCCACCCTCTTCTGTCTCCAGGGAAATTGGTAAAAGGGTGATCAAGGCGGAGGCGAGTGGTCGCAGGCCTAGAGGTAGACCGAAGTTTGGGTGGATGGATGGTCTGAAGCAAGTGTTGGGAAGAAGAGACATGAATGTGGAGGTGGCGAGAGAGCGTGCAATGAACAGGCGTGAGTGGAGAATGGTTGTTAATGGTTAATTTTGACGCTGCTCTGATGTGCTTTCCCGCCCTTGGCATCCCGCTGTCGGGATGGTCGTGGGTGGGGGGGCCCGGCCATTATGACGCGGCGAGGGTAAACCAGTGAAAACTGTCGAGCCCTGCTGCTGACGACGGTTCCTCGGTGCATTCGGGACCCAGAGTGTAAGTTGAGGGGCTACCGGCCGGACCCTTAAGCACAAAAGGGCTAAGTTGTGTGAGGTGCGCCTTGCCATCGGCCACCCCCCTTTCTGGGGGATGCGGCCTAGTGTCTGTATCTGTATACTTGATTAGTATAGGTCACTCTGAGTGACTGCCACCTTTACTGTTCCACAATTTCATGCACATTACTGTGAAGGCCACCACAACGTGACTGCTAAAGGTGTAGTGGCCCTCTGAACCATTAGAGCGTAGCTCACCACCCCTTCCCATAGCAACGGAGCTCCAAGCAATTGCTGTGAGAGGTTGGTGGGTTGTTGAGCCCTGAAACCGTGTTGTGTGGGGAGGGAGGGGGAGTGAGATGTGGGCACTTATTTCGTCTAGAAAAAGTTTCTCCGAGAAGTTCGGGAGGAGAGAAATGAGTCTGTATGAGGCTGGATCTGTATGAGCTTTGTTGGGTTTTAAGATGGGTATGAATTTACCTTGTTTCCAGGTGTTGGTTATTGTTTTGTGTGGTATGAAAAAGTTGAAGATTTCTGTGGGGGTCACGATGGCCTGGGAGCCATTATGTTTGAGGTGAAAGCATGGTATGCCATATGGGCCCATTGCCGAGGAGTTTTTGGTCAAGCGGATGGCGGCTATGATCATGGCTGGTGTAAAGGGAGGATCAATGTTTGGGTCAATCTGTAATTTTTGTAACTGATTGAGTACCCTCCTATTTTCGGGATGGTGTGGAAGGTGGCAGGTGTTTGCATAGCAATTGTTGAGTGTCTCCACTTATTGTTGGTCTGTTGGTGTGGTGCGGGTGTTGAGTTTTATGATTGCCTCATATATGTCTATGTGGTTTGTGTTTTCGTTGCTGAGGCACCTAATGAGTTTTTTAATTTTGATGGAGAGGTTTGGAAGTCACGCCCCGCCATAGGTTTGTCTGTTGCTCACAAATTTCCACGTTAAGGATTTGAATCTGCAATTTGGTCATTGGGGAGGGTATATTACAGAGAGGGTTTTGCTGCTGAATTTAGCGCTTACTGTTGGCTGATGAAGCTGGATTGAAGTAAAGAACAAACCCGGTGGGTATGTGTCGTCTGTCTGCGTGGGTAGGTACCGTGGTGAAGCCTTTTGTGGCTGTCTATGGATGTGCATTGAGTGCTGTCAAAGTCTTATGGGGTGGTTTTTATTGATGACGTACATTTGTCCTAGTTCGCTCTCTTGTAATTACGAAAAGTATGTGGCGAATTAATGTGGATTGGGGTTCGAAGTTGATAGTTGAATGAATTGGGAGTTGCTCAGACAACATGTCTTTGTGGACCTCCCTTTAGAAATTTAAAGCAGGATTGGTAGAGCAGAATGAGACGTCTGGGGAAGTCTGTTGAGTGGGAGTGTCTGTTGTTTAGTGTGATTGAAGTATCTTGTTGATCAATAAGAATGCTGCCCCTCCGGTTAGCGCTCTGCGAGGTGAGCTACAAGAGGTTGTGCTCATTGAAGTCATCTAGAGCGAAGGTTTTTTTTTTTTTTTTGGACATTCCTTAGAGAAGCATCCTAAAGGTACTCTTTTTATTATGAAAATCGATCAGCTATCAGACATCATTTCCTCCATGACGGGATACTGTTTTTTTCACTATACGGGGACAACTTACAAATTAGCTACAGACACCCTACCCTCCCAAATTTTGTTTGAACACTCCATTAGATTTTAAACCAAATTTGGGAATGGGACTTCCTTTAACAGATTATAATTCTTGCATTACAAAACTTGAAGCAGGCATTCTCTCGACCCGGTCTGGAGATTGGGAGAGCAGAATGAGACGTCTGGGGAGGTCTGTTGAGTGTTTGGGTGTTTAGTTGTTGCCATAAGGCCGCACAACACTTTTTGTAGCTATATGAAGACATCAATTTCTGGGTATTGTTCGAAACCCTAAACGCACATGGCAACCTCTAATGCAGGCCTGCCGAATCGCGGCCGATGGTCGACGGGAATTATCCTCGTGGTAACATCCTTGAAATTTAGTGCCGATCCCGACGCCGTCATGATGATGTGCAGAACATAAGTCTGTTCACGCCTTGACTATTGAGTCGTCGTTTACAATTCAGCAGTAAAAACAAATCTAAAACCCCTTTTAATAATCGCAAACATTGCTATGCGCAACATCACATCCGGCGATTTCCACTCCACTCTAATCGAATCCTTGAACATGCTAACCAATGAGCTTGTTTCCTCTTTGGTGAAGCCAATTCTTGCCACAATTCTATATCAAGACTGGGAGCTCAATCAAACAACCTAGCCCTCAACCACATTTTCCAAGGAAAGGTGTGAACAGTGAAACAATCACAACGTTTGTGTCACATCTTGATGAATTCTATCAAAATTGTCGCTAATTAGCTTCCACAAGTTGCACTCATCAGAAATAGTGTCTGGCATTAGTATTAGCAAATTCATTCCAGTCGAACTATATGAAGCAGTGTAAAAACTAATTAGTGGTACGGGCGAGATGGTTATTCCACCCCACTATGTACTTAGGTATAGTCAAACATGAACACTCAAACGAGAATCTGTTTAGAAAGCTATTTATGAACCTTTTTTTTTGTTTAAGTTCATGACTGTATGCAGCAGTGTACAGTAGCAAAATAAAATTATTTTATGGTTAGTCTTTAACCGGAAAAACAAATTCAACTTTTCCCCAAGTGGAATTTACCTATGCATAAAAATTTCTTACTGTACTATATGAAGACAAAGCTTCTTGATGGGTAACATTAATTATATATATTTCCGATGAGTTCAAATATGGAACGGAAAAGGAACATTGAAAATTATACTTTGTTTTCAATCATAAACAAATTTTCTATTGCTACTGTACATATACACCACAATTTTTTGTTTGATTTTTAACCAAAGTGTTTCTGCATGGTACACACTGGAATGCAAACCTATCCAAATTGATGATCTTGTCACCCTACGAGGCTGCTCACAACGACTCACGTCAGAGGTACTCTGAAGAGGAGCAACATAATCTAACTGAATCCTCCATCACAGGAGCAATTGGGGCAAAGAAACATCAACTCCCATCTATTTCAAAATGATAATTCTGTGGATGCCATCTTGTTGTGCAGATGCCAGCAGCAATGATTGAATATAAGAAGTATTTCTGTGTTTTTGTACATTATACTAGTATTTTATAATCTGGTAAGTTTCTATTATCTGCTAATAGTGCAGATAGCTTCTACAACTACTTACACTTTATTTGAGTATTTCCACAAATTATAACTACAACTGTGTGGACTTTTAACTGAGAGGCTCACCTGCAAGACACCTTCCACACCATCCAGAAAATAGGAGGACACTCAATCAGTTACAAAAATTACAGATTGGCCCAAACATTGATCGTCCCTTTACACCAGCTATGATCATAGCCGCTATCCACCAGACCAAAAACTTCTTGGCCAAATGATTCTGACCCCTTTAAGACAGATCGCTACCTGAGAAATTGGGCTTGATGGTCTTCAAATTTTTGTGATTATTTTCAAACAATTCCCAAACTAGTATGCTCATTTTGATCAAGACTCAATTCATAGATGGGAGGCCCTTTGATCCCCTGACAGAAAAGTATGAGTCTGTTGAGTGTATGGGTATTCATGTCTCTGTCCAACAGTCTGTGATGCAACTGCCTGAGACCTAAGTGCTTTTCTTCCCATCTTCAACTCGCCCCCATCCTATTATTGTTAATCAGACATTCAACCATTTTTTATCCAGCACTGGAATGCCCAGAGTAATAGTGGGTTGGTAGGTTTTGTGCCTTCTCTCTTAACTATCATTTCAATTTTTTTCCTGTGTGTGTGCGGGAATTTTTGAAGTTCCATTGATAACCCCCCACTCGTCTTTCAAGGAAACTAGTTATTTAACATGAGCATTTGTACTAGTTTTGATTATATAATCTAATCTAACCTACTGCTGCCCCTGCTATTGATACCCCACGAATTATTGTGAGCACCCCACTATTTCGGCAATTTTGTGATCCTACAGCTTTAACCCTCATACATCAAGTGATTGTGACCATCCCGTGTATTCACCTTGCCCATCCACTGTTCCATCATACTTTCCCCTCCCTCAGTGCTGACGTTGATGCAGCAAGTGGTTCAAGCTAACCAGGTCAGCAACGTCACGAAAGAGATCGTGATCAAGGCGTTGGAGTCCTGGCTCCGCCTGCCACTTCCTCTTGGCGACACCAAGGAGCTTCTTGTCTCATTGATTCCCTACAGCAACTATGGCCTACTCTGTGAAGTGAGTCAACCTGCCTTAGGTGTACCAGCTTTGAGCTTAAAACAAGCAGCTACCCTCCAACCTCGTACTAGTCAGGCAAGAGGGTGTGTAAATAGAAAATGATGATGCTTCATGTTATTTATTTATTATCTGTAATGTTTGTTAGATTCGTCCTAGACTTGGCAACCCTAGCCTTGTAAAAACATGAGATTTGTTAACTTACCTCTGGCATGATGAGCCAAAATGAGTATGTTTTTTTTTTATGGTTTGGAAATACAGAAGATTATATTTGTAAACACCATTGCAAAAAGATTTTAGATTAAATTTTGATTTGTTATTTTAAAGTCTAGCTGTTGCTTCTGCATATAAATTGAGCCAACTTGTAATGTGCAAAATTCCTATTAAGCTAATCTTAGCCAGGTAGGTAAATATACTCGAACTACAAATCGGGCTTTGATATGCTGGATATATTTTACTGCAACTTCTTTATTCATGACTTCCCTCTGTCATAATGCATGCACTTGAATAAGTGTATATATGTAGCTAAAACTCTTCTGCCATTGCATTTGTTGTGAAATGTCATGCCTCTCCAATAAAATTTAAAACTCTCCTCCCATTTCAGAGTGTTGTGGAATGCCTCCGCACAGCCTTATCAGAGTATGACAGCAAGAGCTCTCAAACCACCATGGACTTCATACTGCAACTACTGCAGCTCAATTCTGTGCTTGACGAAGCTATACACGCCGAGGACGAGGTAATGAGTCGGGACGTTTCGGAGCAGCTTTGATGGTATTAGAAGACCATGGAATTCTTACAAAACGTAGTGAGACGTTTGCATGTGTTTTGTATGTGGTAGCTCGTACTATTTGTGAAACTTGAGGTTCACTTCAAATGCGTTACAGTCGACACGAATCGCATCTTTCATGCAAAAATGAGTTATTTTGATATTTGCTACTTGGTTCAAGTTGTAAATTTTGGAATGCACTCTATAGAGGCAGTGTTGGTTAAGAGGAAATGTGCGGAAACACGGCGTGGCGACGTTACAGACGATTTTTGTCTTCATTTGCTGTGTGAAAATACTTGTACTGCATCAGTGCCAGGGTTTTATTAATTACCATTTACTACCAACGTTGAGGACTTCATGAGTGCCGATGACAAGAAATTACGATCACGTGGCCAAGATGTTAGTTAAGACTTCTTTCTCAAATGTGTGGGCGCCGTAGTTTTCAGGTTAATTGTCTGAGTGCTCCAGGTATGGCGGTAAATTACTGTACCTATTCTCTTTTGGTAATTCGCTCTGAATCTTGTTACTGACCTTTGTTATAAATGACCAAACTTCACTGTTGAATCACCGGAGTCATGTCAACTGCGCTAAAACAATGTAACAATCCTTCCAGTACCCTACAGTGAAATAATCTGTTGTCCCTCTCTCTGTAGAACACTGCAAGCCTGGTGTATGGCCTGTTCACCTGTATTGTTGAGAACCATTCTCGACTACTGCTCAAAGTGGCTTTAGAAGACCAAGGCGAACGACGTGCGGCTGTCTTGCAGGTGAGCCTCTATATTAGGTGAGCCTCTATTTTAGGTGAGCCTCGGTCTTAGGTGAGCCTTTATTTTAGGCAAGGCTCTTGGCTACAAGTATATTGTAAGTGAGGCTCTATTGTAGGTAAAGCCATATTGTAAGTAAGGCCTAATATTATATGAGGCTCTAATGTACACCAAGTTCGGCTCTATTGTAGGCAAGGCTTCAATGCTCAAGGCTTGCGCCCTACGGGAGAGCTAACGGAGACTTGCGTCAGATCTCTGGTGGAGATGAATCCATTAATCTAACGAAATCTCAAGGCTCGAACATGTGGGTGATGCTGTAAACTTCTCTTACAGATGTAGGTTATTGCTGGTGAGACACCTGAACTGTTATTTCTCGCTCGTCTAACCTGTTCTCGTCTCTCTCCCGTCTCAGCTGGTGTCGCTTCTGGTGCAGTGTAGCGGCGCCCCTGGCCAGTACCCCACACACGAGACCATCTCAAACATCCCCTTCTCTGTATGGTACACAATACAGGTGGGTGTACCGTGGTATTGAGATCATGTT
>SDVV010015432.1:0-14528 GCA_016164225.1 Gammarus roeselii | reverse complement strand
CGTTAACACAATACGTCAGAAAAGGATGAATAAGGCTATGGTACAAAAGCCTTTTAGCAGGAGTGGTAAGACAATTTCTAATTTTGTATAGGATGCCACATGATTTGGATAATTTCCCGGCAACAAATGAGGCGTGATCTTTCCAGTTAAGTCTTTGATCAACGATAACACCGAGAAACTTTGGTTTTGCTACATATGCCACCTGTTGACCGTTCAATTTGACTTGTGTGTTAGGAATAGGTATCATCCTCCTGGAAAATATCATGGCCTGCGTCTTGTCAACATTAAGCGTCAGCTTGTTGGATGTGAACCAGTTTGAAATGTGAACGAATTGATTATTCATGTTAGTGATAGTATCATTCAGGTTTTTCCCGGTCGAATAAACTGTAGTATCATCTGCAAAAAGTACAAAGGATAACCTGTTGCTAGTGTTTACAATGTCATTAATATAAAAGTATACAAAGCAGAGTAAAACCCAAATATCAGTGCAGGCGTGGTGGTTTCCTCACCTCCATGCTCCTTTTGCCACCAGGTGGCGGGAAACACTGATGGAGTGCAACGCGCTCGCATCGGCTCGACTAGTCTCCCTAAATCCCCATTGCAACCTACAAAGCTTACTCACTGAACTCGCCTACCGGAAACAGCTAATCGTTTAGGGCCAACATAACGCCCTTTGCGAAAAAACATCAAAACGTAATACTGATCTAGGCGTTTTTTTTGCCAACTCCCTATGAACAGTAGCAAAAGAAAATTCAATTATGATGGAAAATTACGGAACATCTTCAATGATCATTTGCCGCTCAATATTTGAATTATTCGGAAATTTATTTGATATTATCCATAGAGAAGCCTTGTTCAGATGGGATACCGTAGAAAATTTATATATGGAGTTTAAATTCGCGTGTGTTTTTTCGTTTGTAGACTAACCATAAACAAATTTTCATCTGTTACTGTACGTGGCATGGTAAGGAGAGGGCACGAAAACTAAAATTTGTTTGTGTAGCTGCGTAAGAACTTTTTTTGTTGAAGTATTTTTCAGCGTGCATATGTAGTGCAGTTGGAAGGTCCAAATGGTTTTCATTTTGAGAAATTCATTGTTTTTGCACACAAATAAGTCTCGAATCGATGATCTTCATGCCGTACGATGGAGCTTGCGATGACTCCGTCTCAGCGGTAGAAAATGGCCCCTAACCTAATTTCACAGCACTCGTGTTGCGTCCCAACAAATTTGACGGTGCCCTCCCTTTCATGCTTGGTGTCTCCTCGGTTTCTTGCTGCAACTGCCACACGCGGGCCCTTTTCATCAGGTGTTTTGTTTTCATTGTAATTAGTATTTATCGGTAAAGAGGCGCAGAGTTGGAGATGGTTGGTCAACTTCCGTGTCGGCGTGGTTCCCGCGCATTCCCTTCTATCATCGCCGATATTGGAACAGTCCAACTCGCACCGTGCCTTTGTATAGCGAAATTTTAAGACAGAGCTTATGCATCTCTGTAGATATTTCGGCTTAAATATAACATGTTTTCCAAAGATTATTTAGAAGTGATCTGTCGTTTTCTGCCTCCCAGCCCTGTGGTAGGTTGTTCACAGTAGCCAACGTACCCTTCTCCCTCTGCGCTTGCGTGTCACTCACCCTCCTCCCCTCCCTGCCGCCCTCCAGCCTGGCATTGTGCAAACCTCGCGTGTTGTGTTGGGTTATTGTGCGGGGGATGAGGGTGGGGACCGCTCCCCCCCTCCTCCCACCCTGGTATCTGCACCTCCCATAGTCCCCACCACCCCGTGTAAGGTAATGCCTTCCTTCTCTGCCGCCGCAGGGGTAAGAACCAAGAATGTTACAGTAGCAAGCAAACCTCCTACGCCGCTCGGTTTATGGCCCCCTGATCAAATGCTTTGCCAAGCCGCCATAACCACTAATAACTGTCATCGGTCCATGATTTTATTTGTTGTATGCTAATATGAGAAGTCTATCCAGTATATGTCAAATTGGCAACTGGCCATTGCTACTCGCAGTTCATCCATACAAGAGTTCGTACTCGGTACATGAAACTCACAATCCTGCAGTGGGTTAGTTTCCAGTGACCTTTTAACGAGAAGCACTATCTACATCAGCTTCAGTGACCTTTGTGTCCCAAAGTCAGTGCCTCTATCGCTGCAACGATGAGTTTCTTTGCTACTGTACAAATCACCCTGAGGAGGCGAGTTGTGCCTGGTAGAGTGCCCCGGTCATTTGTTTGCTATTTAAGAACATGTTAAATTTCTGTTATTTACTGCCAAATGTATTCTTTTAATAGGTCTTTGTGCGGCATTATGAAGTTTCAACTAATGTTCATTGCCGACTTTTTACAATATAGCGTTACTTTAGACCCCAACCGTGTTGTTTCTAATGTGCCCTCAGCACCATGTCGTGCATGCAAGGAGACCTGCACTGACCCCTCGTTGCCAGGCCCAATTTGAGGACGAGTGCATTTTGTAACATGAGATATAGTACGTACCCAGGGGCAGGATCATGAGAGTTGTGTATCTTTCATCCTCTGAATATATTGTGCTTATGTTCTGTCTTACCTGTTCGTGTCAATTGTAATTTCTCCTGCTAATTGGCTCAAGTTCATACTCGCTTGTCATTGTTAATATTGCAGTGCTTCACTTAAAACTTAACACCAAATTGTAATCAAGTTTCTCGTTCCTTTGCTTGCCATGTTAACATTTGTTTCTGACATAGGTCTGTTGGTATTTCTGGTAACAACTTAATTGTGTGTTTTTTTTGTCATATAAACAAACCACCTTTACTGTTAGACGACTCTAGCCTTGCTTCCTCTTGTCTCCTGCTACCAGTATTATCATCCTGTTGTAAGCACACTTCGTTGCACACGCTCTCCCGCTGACATGGTCTTTCTTCCCTCGCACTGAATTGGTGGGCGTGTTTGTGTGCAGGTGGGTGTGATCAACCCAGACGACCAGGTGGGCGACACAGAGATCATCAGCAGCCAGGCCATCACCAGCAAAACACGCACAGTCGAGACCATCACGGTGAGCTAAGACAAAGATGATACTCGCATACCAAGTCTGTGAACAGGTAACTTCCACTCCAAATTCGATTGGAAACGGTGGAAAGCGGACCAATGAAATTTCTATAGATGCCCAATGCCGTTTGGATCAGATCATCCATTCCTGAGACTGCTTAGTACAATATACTTGATAACCTCATACGACTACGTAGGCTCTGTACAGGGAAGCTATAATTGAGTGTATTCCACTGATTTCTATGCGTGTTATTCTCTTTCAATATGCGTGTAGGGAATCGAGAAAATCTCGCAAGTGTTGCAGAGAGCAGCGATATACTAACAACTGTTGCAGAGTGCAGCGATATACTAACAACTGTTGCAGAGTGCAGCGATATACTAACAACTGTTGCAGAGTGCAGCGATATACTAACAACTGTTGCAGAGTGCATCGATATACTAACAACTGTTGCAGAGTGCATCGATATACTAACAACTGTTGCAGAGTGCAGCAATATACTAACAACTGCTGCAGAGTGCAGCGATGTACTAACAACTGTTGCAGAGTGCAGCGATATACTAACAACTGTTGCAGAGTGCAGCGATATACTAACAACTGTTGCAGAATGCAGCGATATACTAACAACTGTTGCAGAGTGCAGCGATATACTAACAACTGTTGCAGAGTGCAGCGATATACTAACAACTGCTGCAGAGCGCAGCGATATACTAACAACTGTTGCAGAGTGCAGCGATATACTAACAACTGTTGCAGAGTGCAGCGATATACTAACAACTGTTGCAGAGTGCAGCGATATACTAACAACTGTTGCAGAGTGCAGCGATATACTAACAACTGTTGCAGAGTGCAGCGATATACTAACAACTGCTGCAGAGTGCAGCGATATACTAACAACTGTTGCAGAGTGCAGCGATATACTAACAACTGTTGCAGAGTGCAGCGATATACTAACAACTGTTGCAGAGTGCAGCAATATACTAACAACTGTTGCAGAGTGCAGCGATATACTAACAACTGTTGCAGAGTGCAGCGATATACTAACAACTGTTGCAGAGTGCAGCGATATACTAACAACTGTTGCAGAGTGCAGCGATATACTAACAACTGCTGCAGAGTGCAGCGATATGCTAACAATTCTTGTCATCGGTTTGGACAAGTGTAAGCGTGTTTAACTATCTAGAGTTCCCTACTATTGCAGCTCAAACACTGCAACAGAATTTTTTTTTACCATCAGAGTCCATTCTAGACCAGGTGAATACAATGACATTCTTCTTTCCTGTTCGTTTACAGTACAAGACGGAACGCGACGGAGTGGTGGAGACCCGCGTAGAGAAGAAGATCACGATCCAGAGTGACGGCGGTGACCCAATTGACCACGACCAGGCACTGGCCGACGCCATACAGGAGGCCACAGCTATGAACCCCGACATGACGGTCGAAAAAATTGAGATACAGCAGCAGACCACTGACTAGGGGCAGCTAGAAACTGATTAGGGGGCAGCAGGCCACTGAGTAGGGACAGCAAGCCACTGACTGGAGCGTGAGCTGGCCACTGACTTTGGGGAGGATCAATCATTGACTTAATGCAAGAGATAAGGCGTTGCTGATTGCATCAGATACTGTCCGCTTGAGACATCTAATCCACCACTTCATGTCTTTAACAGCTGCTCAATTAAGCAGCATTCAGCGGTTGCTTCCCATTCCATCTCTGCTTCCTTCCACTACTGATGGTGTGAAACAGCAGGTATAGAATCAGGAGCAACAGCTGACTGCTGGTTAGGTGAGCAGCTGCTGAAGACATGAACTGGTGGATCAGAGGCCTCAATCAGACCACAGACTGGTTAGAAATTACCTGTTTTGGGTCAACCGTGAACCACTTCCTATATGATAACTGGAATCGGTGTGAAAAGATTACTTATCTTAGCGCAATCTGCGATGAATGAGATTAGGCAGTAACAAACGGAGAGAATAGTCCTTGATGACTGAAGATAACTTAACTCCACTAAAACTCAACTGATGAAAGACTCCGGCCAAGTTTTTGGCGTGTTAATTTACGTTTAATCTCCAATGCGTCTGCTGTCGTTAGCAAGGGCATCCTTCAGCGTGTGGGACGTATATCAGGGCTTGAAGATATCATGACCAATCTGCGCTGTGCAGTGTGCCGAGAGAAGTTATAAAGTGTGTTGTGAGTTCCATCTGAATGTCCTTGTTGGATAGTGAAGTGCCTTCAATGGCGTATGACTGGCTGCGTGCCTGCCGCTGCGCCGCCGACACAAGGCCCGCTGTTGCCCATTGATGGAGTTACTCGTAACATTTAGAAACGCCTACACATAAAATTCAGTTTGTGCCTCCTTAAGTGATACCTTGTAGAAGGTAATAGTTGGACTCGGGTGGGATGCACCATCACGTAGTACCTGCTACTATTATGTAGCGTCTGCTATCACGTAGTGCCCTCTACCATGTGGTGCCCAAAATCATGTGGCGCCCACAGTCATGTTGCGCCCGCTATCATGTTGCGCCCGCTTTCATGTAACGCCCGCTCTTGTGCAACGGCCGCTATCACGTAGCACCCGCCACCATGTAGCACCCGCTATCATTATTTGTTGTTCCTATCAAACTAGTTAAGAGCGTTGACTATCTAATTGAACATCAATGCTGATCGACTCCGGAAACTCTGTTCCGCGAAAAGTTCATAGATTTTCTTGATCGACGGCTAACCGCAGTGGTATCATGATTCAGTGTGTCGTGGCGTGTTTCAGTCAGTAGCTTTTTAGTTGCCTGCTAGAGGCGACTTGCATCATGTGCTATGTAGGCTGTAGTGGCTGTAGCTACATGCTGTTTAAATGGATGTCGTCACCTTGTGGCATGCTAAAAGTGCAATGAAACTTTTGTTTGTAGCTACTGTAGCTCTATCTTAGTTTAGTCCCAGTAAGCGCGCTGACGGCCTGTCTATTGTCATCTATTTATTCCAACAGTTTCCATACCTCTCGTAGCATTCCTTTCAGAATTTAGTTCTGATATCACTCCAATTTATGTTTATTGATTTTATTGTTACTTTGCTGCTTCTATTTAATACCACTCCGCATTTTCAAATATCTATTGAAGGCCCCTGTGCAGTTGATAATTTTCTAGGGATTGCCTTCTCCTGTAATAACCCAATTGGAGACGCTTCTACTAACTTCTGAGAAATAGAACCTGCGCACGAGAGATTTTTCTGAAAGTGTCTTTGCATGGAATGGAGATCACGATTTCGATGCATCAATTGTTGCTCTTTCTATGCAACATTTTCTAGGCTCGGGACCTCAAGTTAAACTTCATAGCTATCTGTTCGAGGAAGAGCCTAACACCATGCTGAACGACAGTGCCCAGGTGGCGGTGTGCGTAGCGTTTACAAAATGATCAACTCCTTGACATGCCAATGGAAGCAACGGCCAGCTGTTCTCTCTGAACTTGTCTGCAATGATGGATTAAAAGAAACCCTGATTAGTACGCTGTACCGTAGGTATATATCAACTCTTTCTAACATCAGTGGTAAAACAATATCAGTACGCAGTCAAACCGTGCGAATACAGCTCAACACCCGCAACCTATCTAGTGTTCGTACCATGAGCGAGAAGTATAATTACCCACGAGATAGTGATGTTAATATTGTTATTGTTAATGGTAAGAAAATTTTTAGGAATAGAGAAATACTGTCAAGTTGACGGGCAAAGGTAATCTCACGGAAGCTTTACTCATTCTAAAGTAAAGGTAGCTATTATTTTTATCGGTAAGTTGTTATGGCCTGAGGGTGATCGAAAATAGAGGTTATTTTTATGTTGGAGGTTTTATTCGTTAGCGGAAAGTATCACCAGTCTACCAAGCTCCATTGACCATTTTTTTTGTTGGAGTAACCTATGTCCTGACCAATGAATGCTGCCAGCGGGCGTTCATCAGATTCCTAAGATTGGTGTCTCGCTTTATTGTAATTCAATGCGGTGGTGATGCCTGTATATACTTGATGCTCTTCGTTTTGTTGGAGCCGATACTTTAGATGTCTGAAGCATGAAACGAGTCATTCTTTTTGTTTCCAGCGTGTTGGGGCCGTGAAACTCCTCTCACGAGGCTCTAAGCCCAGGACTCTTGCTCATGCGAGGCTCCAGTGCCGTGAATTTATACATTTTTTGTCGATTCGTGTGTTAACTCTCCGGCCAGAATAATAGCAATTCGGCCTTCACCAAACGAAACAGCTACACAGCAACTTCAACGGCGTATCTTTCCTAATGGAATTTTATTAATGTCACTTTTTTTGTGTGAAATTTTTTGAAGCAGCTATTTTTTAATAAGTTTTCTCTTTTATAGAATGGTGTACGTGTTCGTGTGCCTTGTTTGTTTTAGGACGAGCATAGATGCAGCTGCTACGGGCTTCTATAAGCTATAGAATTCGTAAAGAGGCCGCTAAATGCACAGTTATCGATGGAGTGCGCGTACGTGGAGGATCAGCGAAGAATCCTCATTAGCACTTCAGTGCGGATACCGATGGAAGGGGGATGTAGTTGTTCATCTTTCATTGTTTCTCCTATACCGTGTTAGCTCTAGTTATTATAGAGAGAAGAATAATTAGAATAAAGTGCCTCGATAGATCACTCTCCGATAAACACTTTAATAAATAGTAGTAGATTAGTTTTAATAGCTATTGCATCCTTCTTTGTCGTTTATTTACTTACAAGAACATACAAAATTATGGAGCCGAACATTTCAGTTTGTCGTCTCAAGCAACAGCTTCCGATCAGTCCCGTTCTCATCCTTGAACAGCATGGTATGTTTCTGATGCCACTAACACATCGTTCACTCCCATATTAGTGTTTCGTAGTCAATTTGTAAACTGACAGTGCTTGATATGTCCCTTCTATACAACAGCAATAGAGAGCCTTTGCACTCTAATCTATACAACTGCTAGGGACTGCTCTACGTGGCAAGGTGGTACGAGTTGTTGCGGTAACCATCTGCGCACTAAACAATGCAGAGCAAGCCGTCTCTGGTATCGCCAAAACAAACCACCAGTAGTATAAAAAACGTATTCGAAAGGTGTTCTTTGCATTTTTTAGTATTGTTTGAAAAGGGAATCTTTTAATCGCAGACGCAAAATGTATTGGATTTATTAACGTGTTGCAATTATACGTGAGATTGAGTGCTGGTAAACTAGTATAGCCTAATCTTTCCAGCTAAAGAGCAAATGTCACCGCTCAACCTTTCCGTTATTGATAATTATAGCCATCAACACGGTATTAAAGTTCCATAATTGAAATTTACCCATTAGAATGATGGCGAATCAAAATATATCCGGTACTGGGTTGGACGCTTTCAAAATATCAGTAAGCGTGACATGTTCAGGCGTAATTTTTATATTTTGTGCTTGCACTGGCATCCTGGCATTCTATTCCACTGTTGCTTAACTCGTCAAGTTATACGTTAAGGAGCACTAACCCTTTACTCTATTAAGATAACACTATTCTAAAGCAATGAAATATAACTTAAGGTCATAGTAATCATTATTTTTTCATGAATGGTTTCTGTGGGGAGTAACGGTCGTTAGCTCCGTCTACATTTTCTTCAAGTACACCATAACATTATTTGCTTTGCAATTCCCATATATTTTCCTATCTTGTTCATTATATTATTAATTGTATTTCGAAATGTTAGTTAAATGTCAGGTCTCTGAAGCTCTTGACTTTGTTCCCAAACATTTGTTGGTCTTTCTATTAATAATTAATGCTACATTAGTCACCTAAATGTTTCGTTTTCTCGTGTTTGTAGAGAATTGTTTCCCCCCTAGGCATCTGTTAGGTTCACGGGCCGCATGGAGTCACGGCCCAACCGGGGGGGGTGAACACCCTTATTTCTCTTCTGACTCTCCTCTTCTTCACCCTTCACTATCTCTCCTTTTCTCCCCCACCCTGATTTGCTTAATTTTTATTTACCTTATTTGTATCCTACGTTTAGTTCAAATTTCCTTTAACTTGTCACAGACTACTTCTTAACAACTCTCCTAACACAACTCTCGCACACACAGACACGCACACTCAAACGTACGCATACCGGTTCTAACTATTCTCCTTTCGGGTGCCAAATAACAGCCAAGTTCCGCTCTTTCTTTCATGCAACCTTTTTCTACGACTATTCCTTCTTCTTTCCATTCTTGCTGTTCTCATGCGTGAAATACCCTACACCTAGTGTAGATCTCATGCATGGGATCCCCGTTTTCTGTCTTTTCTTCATCTTCCCCCTCAGCAGGTGTTGGAGCGTGTAGCCCGACACCTTAAGGACTACTGCGGATCCTTGGGGCTCTGAATTAGGCTAGGTAGTGTGTTATTCCTCCTTACTGCCATTCGGGAAGTGCTGGGACCTTATGGCCTCAGCACCTTAAGAGTTCCTGTACCTCTTGTTACACCCGTACATACCATAGACGTTCACCGCGTAAAAACCTATGACTTTGCGCAGTAGTAAACCTAACTCTTAACATTAAAAGAAGAATAAAAACAAAGACCAACATGATGCAGCACTCTTTGCTGGTTTGACATTCGGCGCCAGAAGGACGATGACTCCAGTGCGCTAGAAAGCCTCGTCACTCATCTTATCTAATCTAAAGAATTGTTTGCAATGCTACTAAACTGCCTTCGATGTTATCAGCCGCAGCAGAGGAGTAGAGTATGTACTGCTCTTGCGTTGCATCGCATGATTATACTGCTTCGCGACGCCCGGGATAGGTAGTTCTAATCTGCTTCAATTTGCTTAGCCTGGCAAGCCCTGCCCAAACTTCGTTCTGTTTTTTTTTTGTAGAAACGTTACGTACATATTGTACAAATTAACCTTATTCCATTGCTGCTGTATTAAATAAAATACTAGTCTCTTAGCCGGGAGTCGAGTGTTGTAATTGAATTGCCTAAACTCAAAACTATAGCATGGATGCTTCAAAAGTATAAGTAATCGCAGAATCGTGCACTCGTGCTCACGAGTGCCATGCATGGAATCGCCTATGCAATTGCACCGGCAAGGCTGCAAAACAGAGCATGTCCATGTTAGTGGAGGAGTCAATAGCTAGCTGTATTCAGTGTTGAAAGAAAGATGAAAAATCCTATTAACCTTGTATAGCTTTTTTACGTAATGAAAGAACAAATGCGTCTCTGTTTATATATTAGCAGATCTATAAATTGTCTATATGCATAGTTTAAGTGGAAAGTAATAATACGGCAATCAATGCACCCTTAATCTTGTATTACTTTCCCTTGCCATAGTGGGATCCCTGCTTTGTTTGTTTTATTATTTTGTACATTTTCACTTGCTGCCCGACCCATGTAGAGTGACTCTTTCTAACTCAATCGATGCGCTTTTCAAAGGCTGTTTTGAATTGGTTGTCATCTTATCGGATCAGGTGGAAATGAGGCTTAAATGAAATCTTATCGAATCTCCCGTGCCGTGCAACCCCCCTTTGCGCAGAAGCTTTATTGTAACCAATGAGTCGATTATTTCAAATATGCCATCATCTACTTGGGGGAACATTCAATGTCTCCGACGCACTTCACGTTTTCTGTTCATCTCATTGAGAGAAATACTGTTCATGGGTTCTAAAGTAGTAAATTGTTGAAGTTTTCAACGTGACAGCCAGCCGTCATCTCGTAAGACAGGACGATATTAGTTTCTCATCATCAACTCCCTTATGGAACAACACGTGACAACAAAGCAGACGAAAAATGCTTCCAGTCTAACCCTCGGTTGGAGGATGGGAAACCAAGGTCTCCTAAAGAAGAGACCAAATTTTCATGAACCGCGTGTGCACGGGACACACATGGGCAACTCATTACCATCTAATGGACACGGACATGAAACCGGACCCGTTGCATCTAATTGACGAACCGCGCGAAACACTTACCGATCAATTGCGGCGGCTCAGCGAGTCTTCTTAATCCCCCTCGCAAGCTTTGAAGCTTACTCTCTGTCCGCGCCTGCCGGAAAAAGCTTCTCGCTTTCGGCAAACATACCGGCCTTTACGAAGCAGTGTAAAATCTGAATACTTATAAAGTTTTGTTCTTTTCTAGTAATAGCACTTTAACTCTACATAAAAATTGACAGGGGGATAAATGATGAGGAGTTGAAAGATTAGATATTTACTCTAAGAAGAACAAATGCAAAGTACTGTTTATGAAAGCTATGATAATCGAGAGAGGAAAACGGGGGGTGAACAGTACAAACTGACGTTAACATTATATAGCATTTGGGGTGGATGGATGATCATTCATTTTATAGATCATTAACACTTTATTTTGGTATCTTATTATTTCTTCTTGCTTGGGCTCTATTATTTTTCTCTGCCCTTTTTTCATGGTGATCAATTCTGAATTGGTTATTATTATTATATGTATCGAGGTTGGTTGAGACAAGGTGACCCAGGAGGGGAGGTTTTCGTGGACCCGGGGTTTCAGGAACCCGGGGGACTTGGGGGACCGGGTGGATTTGGGGCGATCCACTTAGACCTTTCTGGACCCTTTGGAACCCTTTTGAGACACTGTAGGACCCTTTAGAGGCCCCTCTGAATCCTGGAACCTCTGCTCGCCCCTCCCAGCGCTGTAAACCCATACACAGGAAAATGTTTATGTGAGATGTTTGAGTAGAACAATTAACCATTACAGTCCGCGGATTGCTGGCGCGAGGGCGAGAGTCACGTAGAGGCTGGTCGGGGTGCGTCGAGATCAGTCAAAACATGTTGGGGCGCGTCGAGGTGGTTGCGACGAGCCGGAACTGGCCGAAATGATTCGAGATGAGCTGAGGCGAGGGGATTCGGGGAGCTCGGGAGACATGGGTTGCCCTCCGGTATTCATCCCCTTAAACAATCAGTGCGAAGTAAATAATCTGAGCAGTTTTTCTGACCATAAGGAACCTGCTCTTACTTTCTTTTTCACAATCCCCAATATTATAACGCTGGAGTATTTGTGCGGGAGTTCGTGTTTGTGATTTTGTGAAAGGGTATTTTTTCTTCAGTCTGTGCTCGCTCGCGCGTGCACGGACCATATGCAGTTTCTGGGGGTGACCTGGACTGCGCAGCTATTAAACCTTGTGACGCGTTGCGGTTGGAGTCCATCTATTCCGTGAAGCCATAGACCTTGCACCAATTTCGACGATGCTGTCTGTACGCACTGTCGCGCGTGCATGTTATTGTTCGAGTTCTGAGTGGTTGGAGGCGACTATCCATTCTGTCTGAGGCTTTATCTTGCCTGAATAAAAAAATTGCACTAAGCATCAAATAGACCGCGTAGCTGTAAACATAGTGTTGCGTTACTGTCTGAGCTGATTTTGTCCGTGTAGCTGTGAACCTTGTACCAATTTCGACGATACTATCTGTGCGCACTGGCGGACATATTAATCATGAGGTTCTGAGGGGTTTGAGGCGAGGATTCGTTTCGTTTCATCTGAGCCTTCATCTTACCTGTACCAATACAATTGGATCGCGTAGCTGTAAATATTGTGTTGCGTTGCTGTCGAAGCTGATTTTGTCCGTGTAGCCGTGTACCTTGTATCAATTTCGACGATACTATCTGTGCGCACTTGCGTATGGACATATAACTCATGATGTTCTGAGGGGTTGGAGGCGAGGATTCGTTTTGTTTCATCTGAGTCTTTATCTTGTCTAAATGAGTAAATTGTATTTATACAACTAAACCGCGTAGCTGTAAATATTGTGTTGCGTTGCTGTCGGAACTGAATTTGCCAGTGTGGCCGCTTACCTTGTACTAATCTCTATGATGCTACCTGTACGCACTAAGTGCGTACATATCACTCTTTAAGTTCTAAACGATTGGAGGCAAAGGTCCGTTTCGAGTAAGCGTTTTTTCTTTTGCGCACCAGCGTGCGTCTGACATGGCTAAAATTTCCCCTTTTTTTCTAACGTTAAATCGTTGGTTTTGTTTTTTCCTCGCACACTTGGGCGTGCGAGCCTACTGAAATCATTGATCATCGAGCCCCACCGGCGAGCCTATTATGACTCACGTTGAGGCTCTGGTGGAAATGAGGCTCAAATTAAATCAAAATTATATAGCCATAATCACAACCTGATTAAAATGGACGAGAACATTATCGCCGAAATAATCAATCACTTAAAATAATTAAATTGAATGGATGTCAAAAATATGAAAGTAGTTCTTTCATAATTGAGCAGTTCGCAAAAGGCTCGGAACAGGAGCGGCGACGCGAATTTTGTCGCCGTGATGAGCCTTGGTAACACTTGTCAGTGGCACCAATAAAGAAGTGAGTTGCATTAATAAAGGATAAATGATTTATTGGATATGGCATTAGAAAGGATTGAACCACGGCAGCGAGTCGTACTCAACGGAGCTTCCACATCACAGGTGACTGATCCCAAGGATCTGTTTTAGGTCCAGTCCTCTTCATAATATTCATAAACGGTCTCGATAGAACGGACGTCGAACATCAGGAAGTTTTCAGACAATACTAAGCTAGGAGGAAAAGTGCAAACAGAACTAGTACCTGCAGTTCCAAATACGGTTGAATAAAATTGTTGACTGGTTAGAGGACCAGTAAATGGAATTCAATGTCTACTAATGTTCGGATAGGCGCATAGGTCCTCAACCTCAAGCACGAATTTTCTTTGGCCGGAAAGAAACTTATTTCTGTCACCGAAGAATTAGATCTAGGTGTCATCATTAGTAACGGGTTGAAAGCCGCAAGCACTGTAACGATGCTTCCACAACAGCGAATAAAATGCTAGGCATAATATCCCTCACTATCTCATACGAGAGCCGAAACAGTATGCTCAAGTTATACAATGCATTTGTTAGACTGCATCTCAAGTCTTCAGTCCAATTCTGGTCTCCATCTCTTAGAAAAATCGTTGTTTAATTAAAGAAGGTTCAACGTAGAGCTACCAAACTTATCTCTGCTGCGCAATAAATCGTACGAAGACAGACGTTGTAAACTTAACCTTTATTCGTTTGAGAAGTGCCTTGTCAGAGGTGACATGATCGAAGTGTAGAAGATTGTGAGAGGCATGGAAAACTTCAATCGATGGAGCCTTTGCACTCTAGATGCGAAGGAAGTGACCAGAAATAATGTACACAAAATCGTTGGTAACCGTTTCACCCTCGACATCACGCGCAACTTAGTAACGTATAGGATATGGTTGAAACACTGACATATGGTTGAAACACTGACCGGCATTGGCACCACTGTAACGAAGTGCCCGGAACACTGACCGGCATTGGCAACACTGTAACGAAGTGCCCGGAACACTGACCGGCATTGGCAACACTGTAACGAAGTGCCCGGAACACTGACCGGCATTGGCACCACTGTATCGAAGTGCCCGGCTAATGGCAAAACTGCGTACAGCAATGCACCCGCCAGCATTCGTTTTGCGAGGAATAAAACTGAAACAATCTCAAATCAGCATCGTGGGTCGGTGACTTTCTTTTCGGATGCTGATTAGAGTGGCCTCTGGTAGTATCGTTAATGCTATTACC